>JAKOGI010000372.1:130000-335000 GCA_029747015.1 Carnegiea gigantea
CTGAATGTTGAGTGGAAGAGAGGGAGAGAGAGCATGAGAGAAGAGAACTGAATGCCAGTCGCCGACATGCGCTTGTTTTGGTGGTCAGCATATGGCTACGGTGCACAGTGATCTCGTGACCGGTGGAGCTGATGTCGGCTACTCTTGGTGGAACTGGATGTCGAGTGGAGGAAAGGGAGTGAGAGCCTGAGAGGAGAAGACAGGACTGAGATAAGATGTAGAAGAAGCACGAATGCATATGAATGTATGCCTTCACTAATTGTTATTTAAAAAAAAGAAATGAAAATGATAGTAGTTGAAGCTAAAATTGGACCAGTCCATTCATCTAAGGGTTAAGGGTGTCCCAGCTTCACAGACTTTTAATTTTTGGGCCACATTTAGGGGTGTCCACCTACAGCATATTTAAAACCCTTAAATTAGCTAATGAGAGATTTTTTTGAGTTAGAGGTGTCCATAAACACCCTAAAATTAATCTTAGAGCCGCCCCCGTGCGGTACGTTATATCAATCTAAATGATCTTTTCTCGAAGGGGCTGTCTCATTCATTTGTTTTTTGGTTTATACCAAACTGGTGGTGACGTAAAACGTACACCCCACAGTTTATGGCTATTTTTTCTGGCATTTGATTTCAGTTATCAAATCAAATCTATCAATTTCATGAAATAGGGAAAAAAAAAAAAATAATTATTTTATGTGGTTGTGAGCTATCACCAATGGAGCATCTAAAACCGCCTACGGGAAAATTCCCAGCAGGTTCCCTTGGGAAAATTCCCAGCAATGTCCCTTCGAGTTTTAATATCATTCACAGGTGCGGGGCCCCCTCTTGAGCTGGCTACTTCTTCTCTACGGCAATTTACTTAGGGTTCCCTGGCCTCTTGCTGCTTGCTGTAACTGGCAAAGGAGTTTCTCTCTCCCTCCCATCTCCATCTCTCTCATCTTCGCCCACAAAATTAAGTCCATCAGAAGAAAAAGGCAGCTTCGTTACCATGATATTCATAACTAATAATTAAAATCAATCCTTATTCTCCGCCTATTTCTGTTTTTCTTAGACACTATTTTTATATCACCAAAAGCATTAATATCAAACATGATAATCCGGAATCAACTACGTTTAATAAAAAGAAAACATTAATAGTACATAGTCAATAATTGTATGGAAAAATCAAATTTAGAATTTTAAATGCAAGGTCTATAACACCACCTCCATTTATAATTTTATGATTCAATTAAATTTTCCACTTGCTAGTTCATTATTCAACATTGTCATTTTTATTACTTTTAATTTCTATATTTCAAGTAAAAAATTTAATTTTTTTAATTTTCTAATTTTATTAGGTTTATTCTTTTTTAAATTATTTTTATCGAAGCTAATGAAGATACCATTGTTCTTGCCTTGAACAAAATTTAACATTTTAATTATATTTTGTCAAAAAAAGGTTTTCTGTATTGTTGATGGATTACTTGTAGTTTTATTTATGGTTTCTTCCCACTTTTTTTTTTTTTTTGGGTATTAGAGTGATTGAAAAATGTAACTATTGTTATCTTGTAAGTTAAAAATTTTGTTTAAGCGGTGGATATTAATGTGGTGTGTTCCTATGTATATGGGCACAGTGAACTATATTGTTCTTAAGGTTGTACTATTGCTCAATCGTCAAATAAAAATAGCTCATAAACAATTGTAGTGCCCCCAAGCCTATGGCTAGGACTGTTAGCGTTTTTCTTTAAATCCTGATATGAAACGGATAGAGTTTTCCCTAAAAATTGACCATTTTTCAAACTTAAAACCCTACAATAAATTCCTTGCACCAAAGAGACCAGAATAATAAAGGTTAACTAACTCAACGGCTACCCGCCGGAATTCACAGCTGGACGGGCCACCCGCCAAGAGCATCACCACCAACGCAGTTCAATGCTTAAACAAATGAACAATGAAAAATATAGCCTTGGGCAACTTAGATGGTGGTTCACGCGACCTTACAGAGCGACTCTAAATGAAATGCAATACAGGCACACAAGAGCTGAAATTACACGTTGTTACATCATAATACATTTTGCAGTTCACATACAAGCTCATACCTTTACTCTTAGGATAGCAATGGCTCCATTTCAGCTTACGTAGACTCACTTTTACCTGTTATTTTAGAAACTTGGGAAGGGATCAATAATAAATAGGAGTGAGCAATTATCGTTCAGTGGGAAATCCCTTTTCCTAAAACAATACATAAGTGCAATAATAACTTACGACAACTGTTTGAAATTCATTCTCTTTGAAGAACTCACCAATCGGACAGTATGTTCCAATCACAATGCATGAGAAATAGCCTTTGCACCACCCGCTAAAACTTGAAAGTAGCTATACTAAATAAACTTCCATGAGACATTCATAGGAACGTATAAACTCAATGAAAATCGAGGAGTTTAACCCATAAATACCACTTGCTGAAATATCTGTTACAGAAATCATTAAAACTTTATATACATTGCTCCGTACATTATCAAGGCTTATTTCCATACATATAATTTATGTCATATATAGTCATTAAACTTCATTGAAGATGCTGTCAAGCAATAAGCTACATGAGTCTAATAATGATATTAAAACCATCGTCATGCTCAATGCGATGGAATCACCACACCTATGATTCCACTACCACATACAGTGATAAGTCATATATAGGAGTAGATTTCCTTACTCAAACATGGAAGAATAACCATACGGCGAAATAGATACAATGTCATGCAATTGGTAGGATCTTTACATGCTTGTTGGCGGAACTGTAGGATATATAAACTTTAACTCTCCACCTGCTGGTAAAACTATAGAACTGTAATACAATTGATGAACTATGAAACATTTGATAAGACTATACGTATGAAACATTGTACTTTGAATCATCTGCGCGCTGGCAGAACTATGAACACTACACTTGGAACTTCTGCCTATTGGCAGAAGTTCCAACTTAGAACTTTGAAACTTCTACTTATTGGTAGAACTATGAACTTTGAACTTTAAAACTTCTACTTATTAGCAGAACTATGAACCTTGAACTTTGAAACTTCTATCTATTAGCAGAATTATGGAACACTGAACTCTGAAGTCTCTGCCTACTGACAGAGCAATAAACACTAAACTTTGAAACATTAAAGTTGAAGTTCTATGTAAACTTTAAAAGGAGATACTGGGTTGGTTGCGCTAAGAATCCAATTGATGCAATGTAACCTATGCCCATTACTCAATCTCATCGATCCGGTGTTTAGGGTTATTTCATTACCAATGACTTGTTAACGAAAACATGCGACCGATAAAATATTTAGAAACGTTTGGGAATAAGGTAAATAAGCATTCATAACTATATCATTTCTACGCAAGCACTATAAACGATGAATGGATGTAATAAATGAACTATACATAATCGATAAACTTTATATAGTCGATAGTTTTATACAATCAATAAACTCTATAAAATTAATAAACTACGTATAAATCAATAAACTTTAGAACATCAATAAACCACATATAAATCAATAAGCTTTATATAATCAATAGATTCTCTATAATCGATGCACAACAGATAATTATTAATCATCGATACGCTGTGTATATAATTGATAAACTTCAGATAATCGAAAGACTATAGCCAAATCACTAAACTTCATACAATCGATAAATCGCTAAACTTTCTTTAAATCGATAAATCGTTAAACTTCCTTTAAATCGATAATCGCTAAACTTCATATAAATCGATAAATCGATAAACCTTATATAAATCGGTGAATCGCTAAATTTCATATAAACCGAAAAATGCTAAACTTAATATAAATCGATAAACGCTAAACTTCATATAAATAAATAAACGTTATAAAATCAAATAACCCTCATATAACCGATTTCGACTCGATAAACTATGTATAATTGAATAAATTTCATGTAATCGATAAACTATATATATAATCGATAAACTTTTGTTCGGTACAACCAAGATATATATATGCTAGGCATCGTTCAGTTTATGCTACAGTTTCCTCAAGTCACTAATACTCAGTTCCAATTCAACTTGAACGAACTATAATCGATAAACTTTCATCAAAATTAACAATAAATAGGAGGAAGAGAGAACCCACCTCGAATCCAAGCTAAGGGACCCGTTTTAGGGTTCGATTTCTGTTGCTCGATGCGGGCTCGGTTCGCCCCCTTGCTCCCCTTCTGTTGGTCTCCCGCCTTCCCGCCGAACCGCCGGCGGCGGCGGCCGTGGAGGAGCCGTCGAGACCCCAACAAACTCCCCCCCGTTCAACCTCCTTCTTTCTCTCTCGCATCTGACCCACTCTCTCTATGGCCAGGTTTGGCGTCGACCGGGGTGCCTCCCTGGCCCTCTCCCGGTGTGTGTCGTGGCTGGGAGCCCCCCCTCCTCTCTTCGCGACCCTTCTGCCGAAAAGAAGGGGGCTTCGGCCCCCTTTTTAATTTTTTTTCCTTTTTCCTTTTTCTTTTGTTCTTGCTGCTAACTGATAATAACACTAACCCACTGTACCATAAAATCCAAATTTTCCGACCTCCAAATCTTAAACTGTAACCATTAATATAATCATCGGTCGATTATTCGCCTTTTGATTATATTAAGGTTCAATTCAATAAATTATAGGATGGTTCCCACAGTTCGACATTCTAGTCGTATTCGAAAATCTGTTCAACGTAGTGCTCGATAATAATCCTTAATACCAATAAAACTAATAATAATGAGAATACTAATATTTTTTCGATAAAATCAGCCCTCGGGCAGACTTCATCGATATTTGTTCAATTTATAACGATATGAATCGGCTTATCGAAGGGGATAAAATCCCGGGTGTTACATCCTTCCCCCCTTAACAGAATTTCGTCCGCGAAATTTCAGGGTCTATATTAAGCCACCTATAGCACTTACATACACCCGGTACAATCCACATAACTTACTATAGAATCAGAAAATCTTTTGCAAGTGTCTACTCACTCTATTCAGGCGTCAAGGGTGAATCGCATTAGAGGGGGCGAAGGAGTGGACATGGAAAGCTATATTAACTCACCTTTGCAAGAGGCACAAACTTTGGATCATTTAAACACTATTCGTCTCATGATAAGGAACGCTAGACACAAGCATCACCCTGAGTATTAGTGACTTGAGAAAACTGTAGTGTAAACTGAACGATACCTAGTATATATATATATATATATATATATATATATATATATATATATATATATATATATATATATATATCTTGGTTGTACCGAACAAAAGTCTATCGATTATATATATAGTTTGTCGATTATATGAAATTTATTCAACTATACATAGTTTATCGAGTCGGAATTGGTTATGTGACGGTTATTTGATTTTATAACGTTTATTGATTTATATGAAGTTTAGCGTTTATCGATTTATATTAAGTTTAGCATTTTTCGGTTTATATGAAATTTAGCGATTCATCGATTTATATAAGGTTTATCGATTTATCGATTTATATGAAGTTTAGCGATTATCGATTTAAAGGAAGTTTAGCAATTTATCGATTTAAAGGAAGTTTAGCGATTTATCGATTGTATGAAGTTTAGTGATTTGGCTAAAGTCTTTCGATTATCTGAAGTTTGTCAATTATATACACAGCGTATCGATGATTAACGATTATCTATTGTGTATCGATTATAGAGAGTCTATTGATTATATAAAGTTTATCGATTTATATGTGGTTTATTGATGTTCTAAAGTTTATTGATTTATACATAGTTTATTAATTTTATAGAGTTTATTGATTGTATAAAACTATCGACTATACAAAGTTTATCGATTATGTATAGTTCATTGATTACATGCATTCATCGTTTATAGTGCTTGCATAAAAATTATATAGTTATGAATGCTTATTTACCTGATTCCCAAACGCTTCTAAATATTTTATCGGTCGCATGTTTTCGTTGACAAGTCATTGGTAATGAAATAACCCTAAACACCGGATCGATGAGATTGAGTAATGGGCATAGGTTACATCGCATCAATTGGATTCTTAGCGTAACCAACCCAGTATCTCCTTTTAAAGTTTACATAGAACTTCAACTTTAATGTTTCAAAGTTTAGTGTTTATTACTCTGTCAGTAGGCAGAGACTTCAGAGTTCAGTATTTCATAGTTCTGCTAATAGGTAGAAGTTTCAAAGTTCAAGGTTCATAGTTCTGCTAATAGGCAGAAGTTTTAAAGTTCAAAGTTCATAGTTCTGCCAATAGGCAGAAGTTTCAAAGTTCAAAGTTGGAACTTCTGCCAATAGGTAGAAGTTCCAAGTGCAGTGTTCATAGCTCTGCCAGTGCTCAGATGATTCAAAGTACAACGTTTTATACGTATAGTCTTATCAAATGTTTCATAGTTCATCAATTGTGTTACAGTTCTATAGTTCTACCAGCAGGTAGAGAGTTAAAGTTTATATATCCTACAGTTCCACCAACAAGCATGTAAAGATCCTACCAATCACATGACATAGTACCTGTTTCGCCGTATGGTTATTGTTCCACGTTTGAGCAAGGAAATCTACTCCTATATATGACTTATCACTATATGTGGTAGTGGAATCATGGGTGTGGTGATTCCATCTCATTGAGCATGACGATGGTTTTAATATCATTATTAAACTCATGTAGCTTATTGCTTGACAGCATCTTCAATGAAGTTTAATGACTATATATGACATAAATTATATGTACGGAAATAAGCCTTAATAATTTACGGAGCAATGTATATAAAGTTTTAATGATTTTCGTAACAGATATCCCAGCAAGTAGTATTTATGGGTTAAACTCCTCGATTTTCATTGAGTTTATGCATTCATATGAATGTCTCATGGAAGTTTATTTAGTATAGCTACTTTCAAGTTTTAGCGGGTGGTGCAAAGGCTATTTCTCTTGTATTGTGATTGGAACATACTGTACGATTGGTGAGTTCTTCAAAGAGAAGGAATTTCAAACAGTTGCCGTAAGTTATTATTGCACTTATGTATTGTTTTAGGAAAAGGGATTTCCCATTGAGCGATGACTGCTCACTCCCATTTATTATTGTTCCCTTCCCAAGTTTCTGAAATAACAGGTAAAAGTAGGTCCACGAAAGCTGAAATGGAGCCATTGTTGTCTTAAGAGTAAAGTTATGAGCTTGTATGTGAATTGCAAAATGCATTATGATGTAACAACGTGTAATTTCAACTCTTGTATGCCTGCATTGTATTTCATTTAGAGTCGCTCTGTAAGGCCGCGTGAGCCACCATCTACGTTGCCCAGGGCTGTACTTTTCATTGTTCATTTGTTTAAGCATTGAACTGCGTTGGTGGTGATGCTCCGGGCGGGTGGCCCGTCGAGTTGTGAACTCCGGCGGGTAGCCGTTAAGTTAGTTAGCCTTTATTGTTCTGGTCTTTTTAGTGCAGGGAATTTATTGTAAGGCTTTAAGCCTGAAAAATGATCAATTGTTAGGGAAAACTCTGTCCGTTTCATCCCACGATTTAAAGAAAAACGCTAACACTCCTAGCCATAGGGTTGGGGGCGCTACAAAACAATGCAGTTGATTTCCAACACTCACTTAAAATGGAGTGCAAATTGTTAACCCGGGTTGGTTCAAGTAGTAAATTTAGGTTAGTACAAGTCATTAACCTAGGTTAACTGTGTATAATTCAGATATATTTTAAGATGTTAGTAGTTTGTACGTGTTACTCAAAAGTCGTTTTCTAACTATTCAACACTCATATTTCAAGAAATTCCTACTTGATTCGAATTTGTAAGTGACTATATAAAGATAGATACAATAACTAAAAAAAATTTATACACTAAACTAAAAGGCATTCAAATAAATACTCGCACAACATTCACTCCCACAAAAATATCATGTTTAGATATTCTACGTTTGTATTTTGTTAAAATGAACATAAAGTCTAGTTATATGGAAATATTTAGAGTTTATGATTTATGCTTTGGGATTAGTGTCCCAACTTTAGGGTTTAGGGTTTATCATTTGAGGTAAATGTTAATGGCTTAAAATATGTTATAATATCTCAAATTACTTAGATTAAAGATAAATAAAAACTAGCAATGAAATCCTAAAATCTAAAATGTATAACCAAAAATCTTAAGTAGTCAACCTAAATTGTAAACTAGAACTCTGAACACCAAAACCTTAACTGTAAATCCTAAACAAAAGTTCGAAACCCTAAACCTTGACACATCCATCATAGGTTACGAACCAAGTGGTCAAGACCCTATAATATATATGTTTTTATATGCCTATATTAACTACATATTTTATTATTTTTTTGTGTGTGTAGACACATATAGGCACACATGTGTGCATCGCGCATACACACAGTCTGAATCCTAAGCCCTAGCCAGAAATCCTAAGTCTCGAGACATCAATTATAGGGTTAAAATCTAATAGACAAAGGTCATGAAATACATTGTTTTTATAAGTTTTATATTAAATTAGGTGTGTGTGTGTGAGTGGAGCGAGATCAATTCCTTAATAAAAACAACAACAACAACAATAATAAATAATGATAATAATAATAATAATAATAATAATAATAATTATTATTATTATTATTACTACTGTTATTATTGGTGGTGCTGGTTATGGTATTGTTAATATTAACAACAAAAAGAAAATTAATGCTGTTATTATTATACTAATAATAACATTAATATTAAGGATATTAGTAATCAAATAATAATAATAATAATGCATAAAATAGAAATAACAATAATAGTAACAATAATAGTAGCAATAATAACAACAATAACAATAATAATAGCAATAATACATAACATAAAATCATTACTAAAATTAAAGATAACAATTTAGTATTAATAAATAGAACAAAAAAAAATAATAATGTCATTATTATTAATAACATTAGAAAAAATAATATTGGTAAAATACTATTTAGAAAAATAATAATAATAATACTAATAAATTACCTATTATTATTATTATTATTATTATTATTATTATTATTATCATTATTATTATTATTATTAATTGATGGCGCCTTACGATATCAATCAGGTGGTCCTCGCCACATGCAACACCTACCTTCAAAAGAACGACAACATAATAACTGAAGGCAACACTTAATGGTAGTTTCGTGATGCCTATTGTTCAATCAGTTGGCCATTTCACCCCCGTTCAGCACGTATTTGGGAGATGGGCTCGAATTCTTTCGTCCTGGCTATTGACAATTTTTCTTTCACTTTCAAAAATTCGTCACTATATTAGGACTGTCAAACTAGTTAGGTTGGACTAAGCTTATATTCATGTTGAACTAAACCTTGATCTGTATCAGTTTACTTTTTAAACGGATTAATCCAAAATTTATCCATTAATTCATTTAATATAAGCAAATCTAGTTTAGCTTATCCAGGCATCCATTTACCTACTTAATTCAAATTTCAACTAAAATATAATTATGGAGCATCATAAATCCATCTTTTGAGTTTAACATATCATTATAATGCAACCGTTGTTCACAATTCACAAAACTAGAATACAAAAAAAATATTTGTTTAATTAAATCCCACATTTTCAAATTTCCCCTCCCTAAAAAATACATGGTAATTGGATCAATGGGTAAACCTATTTAACCTGTTTAACTAAATAAGTTAAATGAATTTTTTTAAATAGAAATTCTTAACCTGAACTTGACAAAATTAATTAAAGGGGCTAAATGCATTAACCTGTTGAATTAAATGCTTTGAAAATCTCTACCTGCATAGACCTAAAAATAGCATCTCCTCTTTTTATAAAATGTTCGATCACAAAACCTATACTCCAATCTGTTTGTTTAGGGACCTACTAGGAATAGAATATCTGATCAGTGCCTAAAAAATTATTTTTAGCCATTAACTGTACGAAAATAGCAGGTCCATTCCAAATTAAGCGCCTAGCCAAGAACCCAAGGAGATTCAAGTAACAGGACATAGGTTGTGTTCATGGGTGGACCCAACCTAAACTGGCCGTGTTCATGGGTGGACCCAACCTAAACTGGCCGTGTTCTGGGCTCTCTCTCGTGTACAAAACGCGTATGCCTTGATAAGAATTTTTTTTGATAAAGATTCATTTGATTAGATTATTTTGCTAGGTGATAATTCATGTGCTTTTTTTTTTTGCATTTTTTAATCAACCCAATTTATCCTTTAGGCGTTATGAAAAGGGAGCCTCTTCTCTAGGGTTATAGTCTATTTCCCTAATAGGTCTAGAGATGGTGGTGTTAGTTCTCAGTAAATTCAATTCCTACAAATGATCTCATCATGAAAGCCAGGGCATATGCAGTGATAGCTTACCTCATAGAATTCCCTAATCGAAGGTATCCATTGTTTTCATGTGTAACTAAGTTTCAAAAGTGTATGAAGGTGAAAGGAACCGCTTCAAACAATGTTTTTTATTTTCTCTTTGATGATGTTGGGTCAGGAAAGTTTTTATTAGAAAGAGAAATGAGATATCTACATGCTTCATTTGAAAAATGAAATCTAATGCATCCTAATCTTGATGAATATTTTGAAAATTTTCTGGATGATATAATGGACTTAAAGACATAATTGGGGAAGGAGGCATGGAGAATCTCAACATGGATTACTAGTGTTGTCAGTAGTTAGTGCCCTATAAATGTAATCATATTATTATATGTTATCTTGTTAGTGTGTCGAGTCAGTATCATGATGTGGTCTACTATAGTCATGTGAGGAATTCCATAATAATGTGTGCACTATAGCTGCTGGGGCATCATATCTATCTGTCTCTTTGATGAAAGGATAAGCGAAGAATCATGAAGAGGAACTATCATTTGAAACTTTAGAAGAAGAAAAGTCGGATTTCTTCATTTCTCTATGAACAAACATCTCTTATGATCTTAACTGTTTAAGTCCCTCTTCAAATCTTTCTATTGTTATATTTTCACTTTCAAGCTTTCAATAAGAGAAGTTTCTTGCAGGAAATATTATTCAATCGAATCTTATGTCTTAAATATTATAATTTGCTGATTAAAAGTTTAATTTCACTATTCGTAAAAATATAAAAAAATTTATTAATGACTACGATTCAAGGCAGAAAACAAGACAAATATGTGCTACATCTTATCTAAGATAACAATCACTGTAAAATAGAAGTTAGAGGAATGCTAATGCCTAATGCCGGCTAAATTCAAATAATGGTCAAAACTCTCTAATTAAAATTTATTATTTTGCTAAATATGGTAGACCTATACTTAAAAAAAAAAAAATGAATATTCATCATATAAACAGTATATTGTGATAACTAGTACCAACAAAATCATTATAAAAAATTAAAACAATTAAAAAAGCATATTTTCTGAAAAAATTCCGAAAAAATTTACTACAAATACTCCATTTTGGGTCTAAATTGTAATTCTAAAAGTTTCGGGCCAAAATAATAAAAAAAAGATGTAGGAATCCATTGCCGAAAAACATAGGAACCCTAGAATTAGTTTCAAAAGGAATAATTGCTCTACAACTTAGGATGTTTGAGAGTTGCTAATTATAGAAGAGAGAAACGGCGTTTGATACTAATAGTATTATTTGTAGTAGTAAGAAAGATTTTATTTTGAGACTTTCATAAAAGAAAAAAGGACATTGTCTTGGGCAACGGAGGAGTATCTTCTTTGTAGTCATTGGACACTTCATGTGGTATCTTGGGAATGTTGAGCTAAGCACATGTATTAATGAGGGAGGTTCAAGTGAATTGATCTACCTCCCTGCTTTTGTGTATTTTGATAATGCTCTTCTCTATCTCTTCTAAGGTTTGTCATTTCTTTGGGAACAACATTTCTAACAGACGACATTGATCACTATTATCTACACCTTGCTGCTTCAGTCAACTGCCCTGGTCTGAACTTTTTCCACTTGAAATGGGCATGACTGAAAATGTCTAGGAAAATGCTGTTAAAAATAAAAATAATCACCCACTTTATACGTAAGAGAATATTCTAGAAGCAAGATGTTAATATATAAAAATCCTAGGAATGTAATATCTAGATTTTTAACTAGGATATTCTAGACTTTTGTAAAGATATCCAAGATATTTACTTAGATTATTCTAGATCCTAGGAATATCTAAGATATTGTTCTAACAACTAGAAAAATCCTAGGAAAAATCTAAGATATATAGTAGTATGCCTTGTAAGATTGTGACACTTGTCACAAATTTCCACCACAACTTAAGGAGATGGAGTTAGTATAAATAGGAGGTTAGGTGTCCTTACGTAATCAATACACAAAAGAGAGGCATCACACATAAGAGTTTAGAGAGGAGTCCCTCAAAAGTGAGAGAGAGGTTTCCCACATAGTTTTGAGAGAGTGATAAGTCTTGCTTACTCTTTGTACTTTCTTTTTGAGAGTATAATAAAAGTAGTACTTTTGCACACCACTTAGCCCTCCTCATTCTCAAAAAGTGGTATCAGAGCATGGTTTTGGGAGCCTTATTTGAGCTAGTTCTCATTTGGCATTTTCGGTCAGGGACCACAGTATAAGGGACACTTTGCCGGCATGGCCAGGGACTGTGAGATTTGTTGTTCTGGGATCATGTCTTCTTGGTCAAGTGCTGGGTGCTTACCAAGTTACAATGGCAGATCCTTCGGCCTCAACTAGCTCACTTAAGAAACTCAATGGGAGCAATTATAGTACTTGGTGCACACGTATCAAGTACTATTCGAAAGGGCAAGATTTATGCGATATCGTTGGTGATAATGAGAAAACTATGCCAACAGATCTAAAGGAGAAAAAGAAGTGGGAGATCAAGGTAGGAAAGGCTATGCATGTACTCTCCGTCATACTAGATGACGAGTTTCCACATCGAATCAAGGATTGTAAAACACTAAGTGATACTTGGGATATTTTAAAAACATTTTTCATAAAGAAGAATGAAGCCAATCTACAGCAACTGGAGAATGAGCTCATGTCCATCAAACAAGGGGACATGATGGTAAGACAACACTTTATAAAAGTTAAATCCCTGTGTGATGAAATTGAGAAGATAAATGCTGAAAGTGCAATTAATGAGGCTAGAATGCGTCAAATTATTATTAGAGGTTTGGACCCCAAATATTGTGGTCATATCACAGTAACTCGGGGCTGGGCAACTCAATCCTCTTTAGCAAATTGAAGATAATATCATCATTGTGCAGGGAATTATGCATTCGATAAAGATGAAACAATGAGTCAAAGGATCGATGACCATCAAAATTGACCTAGAGAAGGCGTACAGTAGACTTAAATGGTCCTTCGTTCATGAAATGCTACATGATATGCAGCTGCCGTAACAACTTATCGAAGTCATCATACAATGGGGAACCCACAGAGCAGTTTCTTCCAATAAGAGGCATTCATCGAGGGGATCCATTGTCTCCGTATTTGTTCATAGCATGCATGAAGAAACTAGCCCAATTAATTGAACTAGAAGTTAGATAGGGTCAATGGAACCCATTTCCCACTAGTCGGAAGGGTCTAAAAATCTAAAACCTATCCTTTGGGGATGATGTAATGCTATTTACACAAGCTTCGGAAAAGCAAAACAGTTAATTAAGAATTGCTTAGATTAGTTCTATGGTGCGTTAGCCAAAAAGTGGGCTTGCTGAAGTCACGTGTTTACTTTTCTAGCAATACAAACCCTCAATTGCGGACACCATTTGTGATATTCTAGGCATGTCCAAAACTGACAATCTGGGTCGTTGGGAGTACCAACATTGCATGGTAGGGTCACCCAAGAAACCTACCAAAGGGTGATTAAGAGAGTCGATAAAAGACTTGCAGGCTAGAAGTCCAAATGTCTATCACTGGTTGGGAGGCTTACTCTAATTCAATCTACTATATGTGCAATTCCTGCCTATGTCATGCAAACTGCTAAACTTCCACGTTCAGCCTATGATGAGATCGATCGAAAAATTCAACGATTTTTATAGGATAGGACACCCGCCTAGAAAGGCGCATACATCTTGCGCCATAGGAACTCATAACACGGCCTAGGAACGAGGGTGGGTTTGGGCTTTACGCTATGAGGACTATTAATGTAATGCAACTAATGAAACTTAGGTGGTGACTGGTGGTAGGGCCGGCCGAGCTATGGGCTAGGGTATTGAGGTTTAAGGACTGCCAAGGGAGGGAATTCCTTCACCCATAAAATACAACATGCCATACCGGTTCCTCCAGCGGGTGGAGTGGTATTCTCGAACAACATAAGCACATAGCAACAGTAGTTGGGATGGCAGTCGGTGATGGGTAGGGATGGCAAAAAGTTGGGGAATACCCGTCCCCACCCCGAAGTGGGGAAAAATCCCCGTCCCCAAAGGGGACGGGGACGGGGAGGAAAATTAATCCCCGCTCGGGGATGGGGACGGGGACGGGGACATAGTTCAACCCGTCCCCGTCCCCATTTCCCTGTCGGGGATTTTACCCTGTTCCCATCCCCGTCTCCAATTCCCCGATTGGGGAAAAATCCCCGCCTCCGTCTTCAATTTTAATTAAAATTACAAAAATAGCCTTATTTTCAAAATTTTTAAATAAAACAACTAAGGTTATATATGTAATTTTCTTTGTAAAAATCCTAGGTATATACTGGATTTGGTACTCATGGCCGTGAACAGTTTAGAAGGTAAAGAAAAAACAGTGGGTAAAAATCCCCGTTGGGGCCCCGGCGGGGATTAAATCCCGGCCGGGGATGGGGACGGGGGGGAATTTTTTCCCCGCAGCGGGGAACGGGGCGGGGTCAGGGAGTGGGGATTCCAGCGGGGACGGGGACGGGGAATATACTCCCTGTCCCCAACCCGCCCCGTTGCCATCCCTAGTGATGGGCGGTGCACATGGTTCTGGCTGGATCGATGGGCTGAGCCGTCCCCCCTCCTAATCTTCGCAACACAATATGTGCTGGCTGAATCACTTGAGCAACAGGTCCACGAGTATTAGGATGAACAAGGCGGCTGGAAGTGGGACGATTTCGCGGATTTCCTGCCTTGACCATTCCTGTCGTGAATAGCATCATTTGAAATGATCGAGGAGGGAGTCGCCGATGGCTATTATTGGATTAGAGAAAATAACGACAAGTTCTCACTTCGATCTGTAATCAATATCATACAACATGAACCACAAGAACCAAGTGAGGGGACCTGAAATTGGTTCTGGAAAGTCCAAGCAAGCCAAAGGGTTTGAGTTTTTGTCCGGCTGGCATTGCACAACCGGATTCTGACCAACATCAATCAGGCTCGACGCGGCCTGATGAGTGACGCAAGCTACAAGGCATGTAGCAATGCTAGGGAATCAACGGAGCATGTGTTGCGTGGTTGCCCTAAAGCACAAGAGGTACGACAGTCTCTTGCTCGGCAAGGCTTGGATTATTTATCCTCTGATGCACGCTTAAATGAGTGGATAAGTGATAACATTGAGTAAAACCCCAAGGACCCAAATTGGAGCACTAAGTTCCTAACTACACTAGGTTACATATGGAAGTGGTGAAACGCATTATACTTTGAGGATTCCAATGATGTCCCAAAAGATAAGGGTTCGGTTTTGATTAATCGCTTCGAGGATGTGCTCTATGCATTAAGATTGGAGCCGGGCCCACTGACTCGAAGGCCATCGGGAAGTCAACAGCTACTTGTTCATTGGGAAGCACCACCGGCAGGATGGGTACTACTCAATACTAATGGAGCTTCAAAGGGGAACTTAGGAGTAGCTGCGAGAGGAGGCGTAATTCGAGGAGATTGAGGTGAATGGATATTTCGTTAAAATTACCGCAAGCGCACGGTGTAGTTATAGCTAGCAATCACGAGTACGGGTCGTATTCCACAGGAATTTGTGTTTCCAATTACCAAAGTCAATTCAAGCGAATCAATCTAGGTAACAAAGAAGATGAGGGGAAAAGAACTAAACTACTAAAGCGAGAGAACACAAAGGGACTTAGATTGTGATTGACCCTAAGATAGACCAAATAATCAATTCAAACCCTCACCTTGCCAAGTTATGCTATTACCCAAGGATGATCGGTTGTGTCATTAAAGACCACCTAATCCCTCTCTCAAGGGTCTTAGGCTAGTCTAATTGTTCTAACCACCTATTTTCATGGGATTAACTCAATTAAGCTACAAGATTTACAACCCTTGACCTAATTGGCGACCGAGACTATTTTCATGTCCCAATCCCAGATATTCACTCTACCCACACTAGGCATTCAACATCACCTTTTAGTATAAGTCAATTCTTCCAAAATATGGATGAAAATTCTTTCAAACATTTCATCGAACCCGTCGTGGACGTGAGAGAAAATCCTAAATTCTAGCATAAACAAGAGGGATAAAGGTCTAGAACAAGATCAATTATCTATCAAGAGGCTAATCGCAATCAAAGATCACAAATTAATCATAATAAACATCAAAGCATATGCAAAACGAAGAACTAATAAATTAGCAAAGAAACTAAAAGCATGAAATTAAAGAGAGAAAGAGAAGCGGAACTCATGTTTGAATCTTAGAATCAATCGATCTTGTACAAAGTACATATAAACTAAATCTAAATTATTCTCTCCCTAATGGGGTTTGGGAGTGGGAGGTGAAAGCCTAATTCGCATCCCTAAGAGACCTAGCAGCAGCTACCCCTCATAGGAAAAAAGGGCCCTTGCTTATAAAGGCCAAAAAGAATTAAATCGCGCAGACGGAGGGGGCACGGGCACCCCGTGCCACCTTTTTAGCACGGCAGCACGGCTGTGCCTCCTCCTGCATGGCCGCGCGCCGTACTGTTTCCTTTAGTTCTGCTTCCCTTGGTGCTCGAAGCTTCGTCGGACTTCTATTCTTCCTTGAATTCATTTCCAAACCTTCTTTTCTATCAAAATTCGAGGATTTCTTATAAAAGCAAGGCAAAACACATTATAAACACAGTATGAATAGAAAGAAGTGAATTTGACCCTTTCTCATCTAAATTCGGCATAAGAATCGTGAGAAAAAGTGATCAAATAGGGGCTAAAATTAGGTCAAATAAAGGCCTATCAATGGATTCAGGGCTTCACTTAAATTTTAGCATGTGTACTTTAGTCAATTTAGAGCTCAAACCGGTGCTTCATAGGCTACGTATGGCTCATATTTTAGGATTAAAGAAGATTTGGTTAGAAGCAGACTCGATGATCGTAGTAGGGATGCTGCGAGGAAACGGGTCTTGGAATCGTATTCACAAGCCATTTATCTTGAAATGTAAAGAGATCTTCGAGCGAGAAGGCTAGGAGATCATGGTTTCACATTGCCACAGAGAGGCTAATTGTGTTGTTGATAAGTTAGCTAATATAGGAATTACTAAAGAAATGGGAACAGTCTATTTTGATTCTCCTCCAAGGGAGGTTATGGATGTCTTGAATGCAAATATAGTAGGGGTCAATTGGCTCAGGAACGCTAAGTAATAATAATTTTTCTAAGGCATAGCCCCTCTTTTGCACTAAAAAAGCTAAAAAAAATGGTCGGGTCTATAGACCCGGGGAGCTATGATATAATTTGTATCAAATGGGGGGGTGGGGGGAAGGGAAGATTTGTTTAATAGTTCTCTCACTTTCCCCTAGCCTATATCCTCTCTTACAAAATATTCAAATAAGACAAGTATAAATCACATTCACTTCCTTCCCTTTCTCTCCATTACCTTCATCTCCCTTATTTAATACCCCGACACCTATCTTTTGCTCGTCCTCGAGCAAAACAAAAGAAAAACTAATCTAGAAACCTAACTTACTTTTGTAGAAATCGCGATTGCATTTAGCGTATGCAACAAGCCCTTTAAACCCCTTGGTTCCCCCAAGTGGACGAGTAAGGTCTCATGAGGGTTTGCAGAAGATATACCCACAAAATCTCAAAAAGGAAAAATAAAGAAAAGAAAAATAAAAATCGAAAAATAAAAATGACAAAGCACAATATATACATTGGGATAAACTGTACACAATCGAATCAACCAAAACCCCCTAGTAGCTCAAGTATCTGTCTGTACACAAGCATTACATGCATTTCAGGATACATCATCCCAAAGAATGGCATATAGACATCAGCTTTTCACCTCACGATGCATGAGAACATTAAATCCATCCTGATGCCTAATGTGTAAGTGTATCATCACCCTAAAACTTGGCCTACCAAAATCAAACTCAATCCCACGTAACTGACACAAGCTACCTTTTTGAATGGCTAGCATGGAAAGCAAGCTTCCCCAGTAGCAGTATTGTCTCAAAGGGTAACACCCAATAGCGCATGTCTCAAAGGGGTACTTATCATTTCAAACTCTTTTCTTCCCCACTTTTTTTTTTTTCTTTCCATTATTGTTTCATTACAAACTCTTGCCACGCCTCAAAGGGATACGCCCAGTGGCGCTTAAATCTGTTTGTTTTTGCTTTTGTTTTTGGAAAAGGGGGTGCAAGCATAAACAAAAGGAACTGTGCAGTAGGCAACTGGGAGAGCCGATCACGGAAGACTAAGAATATAAGGTAATAATAATATAATAGTCAGGATTGGATTACAAAGTTACAATGGACTGTTGGGGTTAGAACTGAGGCCTAAAACGAAAGATTGGGATGAATATCTATCATGCACATTATACATATATACGAACTAATAGTCAAGGTACCGAAGATCAAAGTTGATCCAAATAGTACAAACTCCCCTAAATTCAAAAGAAAAAGAAAAATTATACCAAAAAAAAAAGAAAAAAGTGAAAAATCTATACAAAAATGAAAAATTTTCACAAATAAGAATAAAAGGGGAGATGACGACCCCACCACCACACCTAAATCTCACAATGTCCTCATTGGGAGCTGAGAGTCATCAGCAACCACAAAAACACACAAAAATAAAGAAAACAAAATCAAACACAAGACACATAAAACACAAAAAACACACATAACAACACTAAACCTGCACAATATATATACAGGCTAGTACACTCTCCCAAAAACACTCACTAAAATCAAAAACAAGACCACACATATATACAAAACTAACAACCAAAAACAAGGACATACCAAGCCATCAACACCACCAATCACAACACACAAATATCCACAAAAACACAAAAACGGTGATCATAGCCATCGTTGGCTCGACATCATCTCAAATGTCAACTCAAGATGATCACCAACAAAAACACAATCCTAGTATCCACAACTAAATAAAAAGAAACAGAAAGAAAATAAAAAAAAGGGAGAAGAGTTAGAACGAGTATACCAGGTCGGGTACTGATTGTACCCAAACTACACCTCGCTAGGACGAGGTTGGGGAAGCGCGAGGAGCATCAGCCACTCCTCGGCGGCGTTCAGGATGCGCATCGCCAACTCAGATGCCGTCAACGCTCGCAGAAGTTTATCAAACACCTGAGCCTGTAACTCAAATGAGTGTAAGTAAGAGCACTTAAACAGGAATGCATAAATAATAGTAAGTGCTCTCCTAAATTTATCGAATGCCTTTGAAAAATCAGTGAGGAAATCAAATGCAGTGATTAACATGATTTTCGCAGGCATGCTCCCTAGGTACAAGCTATAAGGATCAAGGGAGGGGTCATACCCTCTGAAGGTACCTAGGGAGTCCATACAGTCTATCTCATTCCCCTCAAGCATAGCATGACATGCAACAAGTGATAAATTATGGCAGTCAGGGGAAGGGGAGGGTGGTGAACCTGAAGGGGAAACATAGAGTGTATCAAGGTGGTCAGGGGATACATTCTCAACAAAATCAGGACTAGCTGGCATAGTAACCACAACATCCCTATAAGACCTCCCTACAGGAGCCGCACCAGAATCATGTACCTCAATAAGATCATTGTCTGAATCATAACAAACGTCATCCTCATCAACACTCGCGTTAACAATAAAGGTCTCACCTACCTCGAACTCCGTCGACTGAGCTAAAGGGAGAGGTGGATCAGGCAAGGTCATGTTAAACGTAGTGTTGTCCCTAAGGGTACTGGGTAAGGGTGGAGCAACAAGAGATGGAGCAGTTAGGGAAGGGTCAAGTACTGCCTCTAGTCCGGATTCTAGGGGAGTAAAAGACGCACCATCATCATACAAACAAACATCATGTTTAGGAGAACTAAACCTAAGGTCAGTCTTATGTGATAGGTCAAACTCCTGCGTTTTATTTTCAAACTCAGCTTGTTGCTTTTTCATTGTCTCTATCATACTACTAATTCTAGCAACGCTATCATCAGAAATATAATACGGACAAGAAGTGTTGTCATGATTAGAACAATGGCAAGTTTCACACAAAGGCGGGCCATAATCAGGGATGCAAGGGACTGGGTTGTTAGAATTAGCACAGCTAATATCAAATTCATAAGTATCCTCAGCCAACCAATTAAGAAAATCCCATGCTTCGTTGGCAGTTCTAGCATAAAAATCCCAATGCTCAAAAAGAGCTCGGGTCTCACAATTCATACCCTAATTAACAACATGCAATATTTCCCATTTCCCATATAAACATCCACAAGAAGCACATTGAGCAAGATAAGCATGTAAACGATCCCAATAACGGTAAAATAATTCTTACTCACATTGGGGAAAATGAAAAATTGCCATTGAAATTTTTTTTTAAGAATTTTTTTTTTCAAAATAAAAGCCTAGTCTCGAATACCTAAGTAAGCTTTAATATTGGAAAGCGCCAATTCCCCGGCAATGGCGCTAAAAGCTTGTTGAAGGAAACAGAGTTTTAATATTTATAAACCCCAAGTGCAAGGTGTATCGTTGAGTACTTGGGGTGTCGTTCGCAGGGAATTGTATTTCCAACTACCAGGGCTAGCTAAAGCGTCTCGAGCTAGGCAAGATCGAAGGGGAAAGAGGGAAAACTAAACTACGCGAACAAATATAGAAAAAAGCGACTTGGAGTTGTGATTTGACCAATGGACGAACCAACTAATCAAGACGAGTCCTAACCTACCCAAACTACATCACGAACTAGAGATGATCAGTTACATCATCAAAGACCACCCAAGCCCTCTCTCAAGGGTCATTAGCTTATCTAATTAGCCTAACCATCTATTTTCATGGGATTAGCCCAATTAAACCACAAAACTAGCAACCTCGGACCTAGCTCGATTCGGGTACTATTTTCATGTCCCGAACTCAGCTATTCCCTCTCCCACACTAGCTAATTGACCTCACCTCTTAGCATAAGTCAAGCGCCAAAAAATATGGATGAAAGCTCTCTTAAGCATTTCATCGAACACTTAGCGGGCGTGAGGGAAACCTTTAGGTTCTAAGCATAGATTGGGTATGACTAGGCCTAAAACAAGATCAATTAGCCATCAAGAGGCTAATTATAACCCAAGTCCACAAATTCTAACAACTAATCATTAACAAAATATAAAAACCTAAACCTAAACCTAAACTAACGAAGAGCGTAATAAACATGAACTGAAGGAAACAGAATGAAATCTAACAACCAAATAAAACATGAATTAACAATCAAAACTAAACACTTAAACTAATACAATCTAAACTAATAAGATTAAGTAAGAACAAAACTGAATAATAAGAGAGAGCGACGAAGACTTATGCTTGAATTGAATGAACGAACTTGGAATCCACAAGCTTAAATCTCAAATCAATACCACTAAAATCCTAATCTAATCCCTTCAAAGGGGTTTTTATTGGCTAAAAACCTAAACTAAAATACCCTAAGGAAAAGGAAGAAGAAGCCCCCGAACAAGGTCGAGAAAAGAGGATTAAATAGAAGACAAGGCGGGCCGCGAAGAACCGAAGGAAACAAGGGGGCGCGACCGTGCCTAGGTGGCACGGCTGCACCGTGCCATGTGGCAAGGCCGTGCCATGTGGCACGGGGTGGCCGTGCCACCTTGTTGGCCGACTGCCCCGGTTGGCTCTCGTTTTTCCGCCTTTTCACCTGTTTTGATCCTTTTCCACCCTTTTTCGCGATACTTACTTGGTTCAACTTATTACCTGCAACAATAAACAAAACAAGTAAAAATTTCAAAGAATACTTAATAAAACAAGAAAAACTCTAAAGATTACGTTATTATAAGAGCTAAGATTAGGTGAAAAGGTGTAACATCCCACGACCATCCGCCATCGAGGTATTGTCCGCTTTGGGACTACACAGCTCACACCAGGGCACGCTCACCTTGAGTCCAGTGCACCCCTCACGGTTTTGTTCTCAAAAGGCGCTTCGATGGGTTGAGGTTTCCCCATGCTTATAAGGCGTGGTTCGTTCTCCTCAACTCCCGATGTGGGATACCTTCATCCACCCCCTCTCAGGGGCCCAGCGTCCTCGCTGGTACACCGGGTCGGGTCCATGACTCTGATACTACTATAACAGCCCACGACCACCCACCATCGAGGTATTGTTCGCTTTGGGGCTACAGAGCTCACACCAGGGCACACTCATCCTGAGTCCAGTGCACACCTCACGGTTTTGTCCTTAAAAGGCGCCTCGATGGGTTGAGGTTTTCCCATGCTTATAAAGCATGGTTCGTTCTCCTCAACTCCCGATGTGGGATACCTTCATCGAAATATAACAGCCGACGACCACCCGCCATCGAGGTATTGTCCGCTTTGGGCCTACACAGCTCACATCAGGGCACGCTCACCCTGAGTCCAGTGCACCCCTCACGGTTTTATCCTCAAAAGGCGCCTCGATGGGTTGAGGTTTCCCCACGCTTATAAGGTGTGGTTCATTCTCCTCAACTCCTGCTGTGGGATACCTTCATCCACCCCCCCTCTCAGGGGCCCAGCGTTCTCGCTGGCACACCGAGTCGGGTCCATGGCTCTGATACCACTGTAATAGCCCACGACTACCCGCCATCGAGGTATTGTCCGCTTTGGGGCTACACAGCTCACACCAGGGCACGCTCACCCTGAGTCCAGTGCAACCCTCACGGTTTTGTCCTCGAAAGGCGCCTCGATGGGTTGAGATTTTCCCACGCTTATAAGGCGTGGTTCGTTCTCCTCAACTCCCGATGTGGGATACCTTCATCAACGGTTTTGTCCTCAAAAGGAGCCTCGATGGGTTGAGGTTTCCCCATACTTATAAGGCGTGGTTCGTTCTCCTCAACTCCCGATGTGGGATACCTTCATCCATCGAGGCGTCTTTTGAGGACAAAATAGTGAGGGGTGCACTGGATTCAGGGTGAGTGTGCCCTAGTGTGAGCTGTGTAGCCCCAAAGCGGACAATACCTCGATGGCGGGTGGTCGTGGGCTATTATAAAAGGGCATGTAAAATGCGACAAATTATCGCCTAACAGCCTCCCTTCCTACTCTCTACTCAATCCAAACAGTGTGTTAATTTAGCCTTTTGACTTAATAGTAATTAGGAGGGGGGGACTCATATAAAGGTGGGTGGATCTTGACAATAATGAAAGCTAAAGAAATTGAACCAATTCAAGCAAGAAAAAATGAAAAACCTAACATAAATATGGAACATACAATCCATGCCAACTTTACTATGCTTGACAGTTTACCCGAGTTCAACCAGTCAAATTTATTATCATTTCTAGATAAACATACGATTCATGAGTACTTATAATTGAGATAAATTATTGATAATATAATACAATTTTATGAGTATTTAAAATCTTATACAATATAATTCCACAGTCTTTTATATTCATCTAAGATGGTATGTTAATTTTAGGTAACCCAAAGATCCTTTCTTTTGGGATTTTTTTGGAGGGTTCTCTACGTGTCGTCAGTAGTGACCATACGTACATTTTCAAGAAGATGACGAAACAAGGACAATAAATGTTACTTGACAAAATAGAAATATAACATTATAATAAAATCAACGAAAGCAAAATTTTCACTGAAAAACACCAGCAACGACGCACAGCAAAATTGAACTGGGCACGTTTAAAATTCTCCCAAATTGACATGACAACGTGGATGGACATTGAAATTATTATAAGCCCACTATGTTCGATTGGGGGCAATGACAGAATGAGAATATTCTGTCTAAGTTCATGTTATTTTGTTTGTTTCATATATGCAAGTTGGATATTTCACACTCGAATATTGGCACGGATACTCAATCTTTTATGTCAATTTACAAGCTAGCAAAATTTCTTTGAGAATTACTAAGCATGACAAATATACAACATTTCAACATGAGTATGGCTGAGTTTAAGGATCATAGGTCAGCAATAATGGGATTTCTTTGTTCTTTCTCTGCTATGAAAGATTTTCTCACTTACGAGTCATGAGATTCACCACTGATTGATGGATTTAGCTGTGAAACTACCATTGAGACTATGATGTAAATCCAATTCGATCCCAAATGAAAAAGAGTTTGAACGTTGCAGGATTTGAGTGTTACTTTAATTTTGATTTGAATTTAATTCAAATCTTATACCAATTGTTTTTCCTTTTTCTTATTTGTGTTCTTTTTGAAAAATTTTACCAACCGAATTCATTAAAGAATTCATGTTTCTTATGCTCTTTAAGATTGTTCATTTTGTGTATATTATATTACACTTATTAAGATGTGCTAAATTGGTGAGTTCCCTTTCGGTCCTTTTTGAGCTTTTTGATAGTAATTGTAGAGTTAAGGCAGCAGGAGCAGTAGGGTGCCATAATTCTAACCGGTGATTTTTATTGTTATCAGTTTTGTTTGGTGAATTTTAGTTTATTTGTATCTCACAGCTAGGGACGGTAACGAAATCCGTATCCATTTAAAACTCATAAAACTCCCCATTTAAAACACAAGTGGGTGGTAAAAATGAGTTTTAAATGGGAATGGGGCGGGTATTGACAAATGGGTACGGTTATGGGTATAGCCCTCACCCGCCTCATACCCACACCCTACCCTTAACCGTCTTTATAATAAGATAAAAAAAATTATTTTTGTTTACTATTTTTCAATTTAAGTTCAATCCAAATCCTTCTAACAAAAAATTAGTCAATCATGCATTTACAATCAGTGACTCTTAGGTGTCTAAGTTCTCTGGTAGCTATTTTTAGGCTCCTATAGTTTGAGATCTAATTCTAGGGTACCTTATGTTTTTAGGTAACTAATTTTTAGGTGCCTTTTCTTTTTATTCTAGTCCTTGAACTTTTAAAAATTGCAGAAAGGCCCCTGGTTTAGGCAAACTATGCAAAGAAGATATTTTATGCTTATTTTTAACGATTTAACTTCTTATAAAGATTTTACTGGTACTAGTTATCACAATCAACTACTTATATCATAAATATTATATTTTCTATGATTAACGGCCCATCATACTGAGTAAAATAATTAAAACTTAATTAGAGAGTTTTGCCCGTTACCTGAACTTAGTCGGCGCTGGACTCCGGTGTTCCTCTAACTTCCGGTTTACAATGATGACTAATCTCAACCCCAACTTCCTTAGATCAGGTACAACACAGATATGTTTTGTTTCCTACCTCAAACTGTAGTCACTAATCAAGTTTTAAATATTTGAACGATAGTTAGACTTAAATCAAGAAATTATAATATTTAAGATATAAGGTTCGATTGAATAACATTCCCTATTGGGAGACTTCTTTTATTAAAAGCTTGAAAGTGGAAATATTACAATTGAAGGCTTTGAAGAGGGACTTAAGTTCCGACTTCTCTTGTGCTCAAGAATATTCAAATGATCGTATCCTTTTTCAGCACTCGACCTCTCCTTTTATAGAGGGGACGTGGTACATAAGATGCACTATTGGCTACAGTACACACTGATTTTTCACATGACTATAGTACATACTGACTCTTCAAAGGGCTACAGTACACATTTTATTTTATAGACCTAACACTTGTCAAAATAGTACAAAAATAGGGCAGTCACTTTTCAGAGCTTTTAATGATGACAAGACTAGTCACCATTATTGAGATTCTGCATGCCTTCATCTCCAATTATATCTTCCAAACCCTCATTATTTAGATAATCATCAAAACCTTCATCTAATTGAAGATACTCTGGATCCCATTTTTCAAATAATTCCAGAAGATATTTCTTTCATTTTTCTAATAAGAACTTCCCAACTCCAACATCAAAAAGATAATCAAAGATATCTTCTGAGACTGCTTCTTTCACCTTCATGTATTCTTTAAACTCATTGTCATAGGCGAAAGTAGTATTTTCATAATACATTGTCGTCTTTCCTTGTTCAATTAATGCCCAAGTTTGATGATAAATGTTGTAAAAACAGATGACTCTTGCTAAAGTGGGATCAGTCGTTCTGAAAACCAATCTTGTCGTTAATCATAGGGATCATCGTAATCAATGATCTGAACAAGATAATGGGCTGGTTTAGCTCTTCCATTTTCATATTCGATTAGTGCACAATGTACCTCTAAATATAGGGGTCCGCTATATGGAATTTTTGTTGGACCATCAGGAGATGTAAGAATCCAATCGATCTTCTTGAATATGCATTGTTGGAACTTCGATAATGTTGAGAAAAATAGAAACTTTGAATTTGGGATTTCCATAAAGTAAACTATCATCCCGTATTCACAGGCTTTAATGAGAGGGTCGTTTGGAGAGATTGAGTTGGCTGGAAAACTAACACCGCCAACTCCAGATTTATCAGAAAAATAGATCATTATACTCCAAGACTCCTAAATATCATAAGAACAGTTATGATAATAATCGATGCAGGCTGCACACTACTCATGTAACCATTTTTCTTAAATAAGAGAACTTATTTTTTCTTGAATATCATAAGGATATCTAAGGTAATTAACTTGTTACTCTAGAAGAAAAAATCTTTGGGCTAATAGGTAGGCAGAAGATAGTAGACCAAAGTATAATCTACCTTTTATATAGAATTCTAAATTATCAATAAGGACTTTACTAGAAGGAGAAACCCGTTCTAATAGGAATAATATTTCATTATGAATTTCCTTCTTTTCTGGTAGGAGGTCAGCTTTAATGATCATCATGGGCAAGTTCTCGAGTTAGACTATCTATTAGAGAGTTCTTCGGTCCCTGTATATATTTAATAGAAAAGAAAAATTAGTTAAGCTATAATTGCCAACACAGGAGTCGCCTTTGCACTTGCATATTTGATAAATTTTTTTCACAAAACTAAGTATTTTTTTGCAATTAGTTCAAATAAGCAAAGATTTTGGGGTTAAAAAGATTAGGAACTTTTCAATTCCCCTTATGACTATAAGGATTTCTCTTTTCATTATAGAATAGTTGCATTCTGTCTTATTAAAACTTTTATTACAATATTTGCAAAGTTTTTCACCTTCTCTAATTTTGAGTATTGTGCTCCAGTGCTCATTGCTGACATCTATATCAAGAATTAAATCATCTCCTTCATTAGGCAAATTAAGATCAGGAAGATTTTTATATATCTGTAACACCCCCGACCTCAGGCGGGTCGTGTTACACGCCACAGCCTTCCCCTGGGGAAAGACTGTTAAGGCAACTTGCTTAAACCTATTTGAAACATAACATAAGAGAGAGACTCAAAGTTTAAAACTTAAGCCACTATAACCTAATTGGGCCTTGGGTATAACCCCAGGGTTAGGAATGCTAGAATTTTCTCAATTTTTCTGGGGGAAAACGGCCAGAGTTTTCCCTAAAAACTGACCATTTCCCAGGCTTAAAGCCTTACATAATAACCCTGCAATACATAATGGTACTATATAACACCTAACATCTCAACGGCTACACGCCGGAGTCCACAACTCTACGGGCTACACGCCCGGAGTATACAGAGCTTTCTATGTTTCATAAACTTTACAAGAAGTTAGATAATTACATAACCTTACAACATATTCAATATTATATAAATACGTCACAATCAAACCAAGCAAGTCCATCCTTGTTGTACTCCACGCATCAGTCACATACCTGTAGATCTGGGGAAAAAGGGAAAAAGTAATGGGGATGAGCAACCATCGCTCAGTGAGTAAACCCTCTCTCCCAAAACATACTTAAAATACATATTAACTTATGCAAGCCTTTCGTAATTCATTTTAGTTGAAGAGCTTTCACATAATACATCATATTCGAACCACAAACCGAATGAAGGAATAATCATACCAAAAGGCTTAGCTTTAGAAGAAACCATAATGCATTGACTTAACATAATAAAGTTACGCAAACCCGAAAACATAGCATAAAAGGGTTTTACGCATAAGTTTCACTTACCGAAAATCATACATAGTAACATAATCACGTAGATGAGGAGACTAGACTCTTAGAGGTACTTTGTTACTGCCATCCCGAGTCGGCCAAACGCGAGCGGCAACATACGCCTATCCGGACAGACATCATACTATGCTGAGACGTAATTTCATACTTAGACTTCAGGCGGGAATCAAACCACCATCCCTGAATCTATCATAACGTAACATATATGATACCAGGCGGGAACTAAGCCACCATCCCTGGGTCTCAGACTTAAGCTTAAAGTTTCTAGAGTAGCTCCTTTACGTACCCATAGACATAAGCATAACCATACGTTCACATACATACTCATATTGGTTCATATATACGTCTTAGGAACTTATGAAATTCATATACATACATACTTAGTAGATAAACATGCTTATACGTTTTCATATATAGGTTTTATGAACTTAAAACACAAAACATAATATACATACATACTTCGTAGACAACCATACTTATACGTATTCATATATAAGTTTTATGAACTTAAAACATAAAAACATAATTTCCTTACGACTTTAGCTTTAGGCGAATAACAAGAAAGGCCTCTTAGAAACATGGTGAGTGTACTAACTTACGATTCAAAACTTAGTAGTTACTAGCATGCACTTGAAAAGTAGGCTTCGTAAATAATCACCTTCAGTTGCCCTTTTTAACGCTCATTCTAATCCTTCAAACACAAGCGATGAACGTGATACAAGCCAAGTTTACTAATCTTATAATCGATTTCGTGAATGGTTTAAAAGCTTTTCATAATCGAATTAAATTTGCTAACGTATAAACTAACTTGTAAAATACGTTTACGAATTCGTAAAACGACTTCGTTTCTAATTTAGAAGTTTCGTATAAACGTAATACGTTAATTAACTCGTAAAACGATCTCCTTTTAGACTTAAAAGCTTCTTTTAAGGGAAATAAGTTGGTTAATACTTAAAACGACTTTACTTTAAACTTCAAGGTTTCTTATAAAGGTAACACGTTTACCAAATCATAAAACGACTTATTTTCTAACTCGAATGCTTTGTATGAACGTAATAAGTTTACTAAACCGTAAAACGATTTCGTTTTCAACTTAAAAGCTTCGTAATAACGTAATACATATGTTAGTTTGTAAAACGACTTCGTCCTGAACTTACAAGCTTCTTATAAATAAAATAAGATCTGTTAACACGTAAATCGGTTTCGTAAGTAACTTAAAAAAAACTTCTTACAAACATAGAAGGGTTTATTAAACCATAAAACGACTTAATTCCAACTTACATGCTTCGTATAAATATAATAGGGTTCCTAAATCGTAAAACGATCTCGTTTTCAACCCAAGAACTTCTTAATAACGTAAAACGATTGCTAACTCATAAAACGACTTCGCTTTTTAGCTAAAAGCCTCCTTGAAATGTAATATGTATGCTAAATCGTAAATC
Source organism: Carnegiea gigantea (assembly GCA_029747015.1). Lineage (NCBI taxonomy): Eukaryota > Viridiplantae > Streptophyta > Magnoliopsida > Caryophyllales > Cactaceae > Carnegiea > Carnegiea gigantea. The sequence continues at coordinate 159,573 of JAKOGI010000372.1, forward strand.
GTAACTCGTTTGAAACATAACGTGTTTAATTAATGCTTAATTCAAACTAAGTTCGAAGCTTAAGGCTTCTCATAAACGTTATAAGTCTATTAACACATAATCGACTTCCTTTGCAACTTCAAAGCTTCTTAAAACGTAATAAGCTTGTTAAGTCTTAAAACGATTTCATTCCTAACTTCAAAGCTTCATATAAACGTATTACGTCTACTAACTTGTAAAATGACCTCGTTTTTAACTTAAGAACTTCCTATAGTCGTAAAACGTTTGCTAGTTTGTAAAACGACTCCATTATTGACTTAAAAGCTTCGTATAAATGTAATACGTTTATTAACTTGTAGAACGACTTCACTTTAAACTTAAAATTTTCTTATAAACGTAATACGTTTACTAAATCGTAAAGCGACTTAGTTTCTAACTTGAATGCTTCGCATAAACACAATAAGCTTACTAAATCATAAAGTGACTTCGTCTTTAACTAAAAAGGCTCTTTATAAACATAATAAGGTTGCCTAATCATAAAACGACTTCGATTCTAACTTGAAAGCTTCATATAAACGTAATGGGGTTGCTAAATCATAAAAACAACTTCGTTTCTAACTTAAATACTATGATTAGCAATAAATGTAAGCTAGATTCATCGAAAACTCCATTTTAAAACATCTAGCAACCTTTCAAGAATATATTGGTTCTGCCCTAGCATAGCAATGTTCAATTCATTTGTATGTCCACACATATAATCGAATTAACACAATAACAATCCAATCTACCAATTCAGTAAACTGATTCTTATAACTATCATTCGAAATCCTTAAAATAGGAGGGATTAAAGGTCCACCTACCTCGAATTCAAGCTATATGCATGCAAACTGACTGGATTGAAGCTAAATTTGAACACCCAAAGCTCAGAATCCCCTCTGTTCTTCGCGCAAGGTTCGATCACCACCAAACCCAAAACCCTAACTCATAATTTCTGAAATATTTAGACACAATTAGCGCGAATTGAAGGGAATTGAAGCAAGGATTCAATTTATAGAGACAAGAGTGTTCGAATCTCACCGTGCATGCGCCGAATTCGCTGGGCGTTCGGCCCGTTCTGCGCTGAAATGGGCTCGGCAACGTGAAGGGGGGGACGTCGGCACCTGGTGGGCGTCGCCTGAGCTCCGGTCAAGCCTGAGACGCGGCGTCGCAGCGAGGAACAAAGAAGAAAAGGCAGGCGTGGAGTTTAAAGTCCGCGAATGGTGGAGGAAGCAGAAGAACGGGTAGAGAGAAGGGGGTGTCGGGTCATGCGTGAAGGAGGAAGAAGAAGCAGGCACGGGGGGTCGACTGGGCTCAAGGTTGACGACCGGCTCCGGCGTGCGAGGCGGGAAACGGAGGAGCAGAGAAGAACAGGGGAACGCAGAGAGGGGGGAACGGGAAGAAGAAGAAGCAGAAGAAAGAGAGGGGGTCGGGGTTTCACGCGTGAACCCCCCCCTTTTTCCTTTTTTTTTGGGTTGCTAAAAGGTAGTAGATCACCTGATGCTATTAGTCGAATTCTCAGGTCCCTTATCCTAAACCGAAATCGTTAATATAATCGTCTGTCGACTTACTCGCCCTTGATTATATTAAAGCTCAATTTAGTTAATTACAGAACTGTTACCAGGATTCAACAATCTAATCGTATTCGCTTTGGTTGGAGCTTCAAGAAATCGAAGGCTATTCAACTTATACAACTTCAGATAATTTATTTTTGGGGATCAAAAATTGAATAGATCAATAACTTGGCCGATATGGTAGTTGTAGGTTGGCGGATAATAAAATAAAATTTTCCAACCCAACAGGCATAATATTTGATAAGCAAGTACAATAGAAATGCGGGTCTCACATTTCTCCCCCACTTATAAAAAGTTTCGTCCTCGAAACTTACACGCTTTGGTCACATGATGCGAAATAAATCCATATATACTTATATAAAAGGAAGTACTTAAAGAAAGATTTCTTACCGACTTTCATACACATCATGGAGCTGTGAGATTGGTGGAGTCATTTCTTTGTTTGGAGATTGTTGCCGCCTTGCCTACTTACTGGCTCAGTCCTTTGATTGGCTTGCATGTTTTCCTGTACTTTCTTCGGACATTGGTTTTGGTAATGCCCAATCTCTCCACACCCAAAGCATGCCCCAGTTAACCTTGCGCGAGGCCCATTGTGGAGCTTGCCACATGTATCACATCGAGGCCTTGGCTCATATGGAGGGCGGTTCCTTTCAGGCCGTCGACTGGAATGAAACTTCCTCCCATTTCCACGTACCACTCCTTGAGAGCTCTCGACCTCCCGCTCCCTTTTCTGTTGCGTAGCTAACTCAGATGCCTTAGACTCGTCTATAACACGCTCCACTTTGATGGCTTTTTGGTACATTGTTTGGAGGTTTGGAAAGGTTAGTGCAGCCATGTTTGTCTTTAACTTAGATTTGAGGCCTCTCTCAAATCGTTCCATTTTCATTTCCTCATTCGCCACTTGATGAGGAGCAAACCTACTCGATTTATTAAACTTAGACATATACTCGATAACTGGCATTTTTCCTTGCTTTAGGTCCAAAAATTCCTGCTCCTTAGCCCATTTTACCTCCTTAGGATAGTATTTTTCATCTAATACCCCCTTGAACTCTGCCCAAGTTAGTGGTTGTTCACCTTCTTTCGGCTTAACGGTATCCCACCAAAAGCTAGCATCTTTCTCAAACAAGTGAGCTGCGACCTTCACCTTATAATTAGCAGGACACTCCATAACCTCAAACAATCCCTCAATCTTCCTCTTCCAGTGCTCATACTGAATTGGATCTGGTGCTCCGTCAAACGTAGGTGGCTTAAGCTTTAAAAATTTAATGAGCATCTCCATCCCATCATTTGGAGGCGGAGGTGGAGGGGGATTTTGCCTCTCTTCCGACATATGGTATACTATCTTAACTCCTGCACTCGTAATAAGACTTCAGGTCACTTATGTGCACCATATACATATACTACTTATAGAGGAATTTCCATCAACCTCCTCCTAGTACGCTTACAATAATTAAATACTTAACACTTAACACTTAATATGCAACATACATCGCATAGCACATAACACATAGCACATAACATACAACTCTTAGCATATAAAAATATATCGGCGAGGCAAATCTCATTTTCTTTTATCATTTTATAAAATCCTATAGCTCTGATACCATCAAATGTAACACCCCCGACCTCAGGCGGGTCGTGTTACACACCACAGCCTTCCCCTGGGGAAAGACTGTTAAGGCAACTTGCTTAAACCTATTTAAAACATAACATAAGAGAGAGACTCAAAGTTTAAAACTTAGCCACTATAACCTAATTGGGCGTTGAGTTTAACCCTAGGGCTAGAAATGCTAGAATTTTCTTAATTTCTGGGGCAAAACGGCCAGAGTTTCCCCTAAAAACTGGCCATTTCCCAGGCTTAAAGCCTTACATAATAACCCTGCCATGCATAATGGTACTATAACACCAACATCTCAACGGCTACACGCCGAAGTCCACAACTCTACGGGCCACACGCCCGGAGTATACAGAGCTTTCTATTTTTCATACACTTTACAAGAAGTTAAATAATTACATAACCTTACAACTTATTCAATATTATATAAATACGTCACAATCAAACCAAGCAAGTCCATCCTTGTTGTACTCCACGCATCAGTCACATACCTGTAGATCTGGGGAAAAGGGGGAAAGTAATGGGGATGAGCAACCACCGCTCAGTGAGTAAACCCTCTCTCCCAAAACATACTTAAAATACAATTTAACTTACGCAAGCCCTTCGTAATTCATTTTAGTTGAAGAGCTTTCACATAATACATCATATTCGAACCATAAACCGAGTGAAGGAGTAATCATACCAAAAGGCTTAACTTTAGAAGAAACCATAATGCGTTGACTTAACATAATAAAGTTACGCAAACCCGGAAACATAGCATAAAAGGGGTTTTACCCATAAGTTTAACTTACCGAAAATCATACATAGTAACATAATCACGTAAATGAGGAGACTATACTCTTAGAGGTACTTTATTACTGCCATCTCGAGTCGGCCAAACTGGAGCGGCAACATACGCCTATCCGAACAGACATCATACTATGCTGAGACGTAATTTCATGCTTAGACTTCAGGCGGGAATCAAACCACCGTCCCTGAATCTATCATAACGTAACATATGTGATACCAGGCGGGAACTAAGCCACCATCCCTGGGTCTCAGACTTAAGCTTAAAGTTTCTAGAGTAGCTCCTTTACGTACACATAGATATAAGCATAACCATACGTTCACATACATACTCATATTGGTTCATATATACGTCTTAGGAACTTATGAAATTCATATACATACATACTTAGTAGATAAACATGCTTATACGTTTTCATATATAGGTTTTATGAACTTAAAACACAAAACATAATATACATACATACTTCGTACACAACCATACTTATACGTATTCATATATAAGCTTTATGAACTTAAAACATGAAAACATAATTTCCTTACGACTTTAGCTTTAGGTGAATAACAAGAAAGGCCTCTTGGAAACATGGTGAGTGTACTAACTTACGATTCAAAACTTGGTAGTTACTAGCATGCACTTGAAAGGTAGGCTTCGTAAATAATCACCTTTAGTTGCCCTTTTTGACGCTCATTGTAATCCTTCAAACACAAGCGATCAACGTGATACAAGCCAAGTTTACTAATCTTATAAATCGATTTCGTGAATGGTTTAAAAGCTTTTCATAATCGAATTAAATTTGCTAACGTATAAACTAACTTGTGAAATACGTTTACGAATTCGTAAAACGACTTCGTTTCTAATTTAGAAGCTTCGTATAAACGTAATACGTTAATTAACTCATAAAACGATCTCCTTTTAGACTTAAAAGCTTCTCTGAAGGGCAATAAGTTGGTTAATACTTAAAACGACTTTACTTGAAACTTCAAGGTTTTCTTATAAAGGTAACACATTTACCAAATCGTAAAACGACTTATTTTCTAACTCGAATGCTTCGTATGAACGTAATAAGTTTACTAAATCGTGAAACGATTTCATTTTCAACTTAAAAGCTTCTTAGTAATATAATACGCTCGTTAGTTTGTAAAACGACTTCGTTCTAAACTTACAAGCTTCTTATAAATAAAATACGACCTGTTAACACGTAAATTGGTTTCATAAGTAACTTAAAAACTTCTGACAAACATAAAAGGGTTTACTAAATAGTAAAACGACTTAATTTCTAACTTAATTGCTTCATATAAATATAATAGGGTTGTTAAATCGTAAAACGATCTCGTTTTCAACTCAAAAACTTCTTAATAACGTAAAACGATTGCTAACTCATAAAACGACTTCACTTTTTAGCTAAAAGCCTCCTTGAAATGTAATATGTATGCTAAATCGTAAATCGTAACTTGTTTGAAACATCACGTGTTTAATTAATGCTTAATTCAAACTAAGTTCGAAGCTTAAGGCTTCTCATAAACATTATAAGTCTATTAACACATAAATCGACTTCCTTTGCAACTTCAAAGCTTCTTAAAACATAATAAGCTTGTTAAGTCTTAAAACGATTTCGTTCCTAACTTCAAAGCTTCATATAAACGTATTACGGCTACTAACTTGCAAAATGACCTCGTTTTTTAACTTAAGAACTTCCTATAGACGTAAAACGTTTGCTAGTTTGTAAAACGACTCCATTATTGACTTAAAAGCTTCGTATAAACATAATACGTTTATTAACTTGTAGAACGACTTCACTTTAAACTTAAAAGTTTCTTATAAACGTAATACGTTTACTAAATCGTAAAGCGACTTAGTTTCTAACTTGAATGCTTCGCATAAACATAATAAGCTCACTAATTCGTAAAGCGACTTCGTCTTTAACTAAAAAGGCTCTTTATAAACATAATAAGGTTGCCTAATCATAAAACGACTTCGATTCTAACTTGAAAGCTTCATATAAACGTAATGGGGTTGCTAAATCATAAAAACAACTTCGTTTCTAACTTAAATACTATGATTAGCAATAATGTAAGCTAGATTCATCGAAAACTCCATTTTCAAGCATCTAACAACCTTTCAAGAATATATTGGTTCTGCCCTAGTATCGCAGTGTTTAATTCATTCGCTTGTCCACACATATAATCGAATTCATACAGTAACAATCCAATCTACCGATTCAGTAAACTGATTCATATAACTATCATTCGAAATCCTTAAAATAGGAGGGATTAAAGGTCCACCCACCTCGAATTCAAGCTATATGCATGCAAACTGACTGGATTGAAGCTAAATTTGAACACCCAAAGCTTAGAATCCCCTCTGTTCTTCGCGCAAGGTTCGACCACCACCAAACCCAAAACCCTAACTCACAATTTCTGAAGTATTTAGACACAATTAGCGCGAATTGAAGGGAATTGAAGCAATGATTCAATTTATAGAGACAAGAGTGTTCGAATCTCACCGTGCATGCGCCGAATTCGCCGGGCGTTCGGCCGGTTCTGCGCTGAAATGGGCTCGGCCACGTGAAGGGGGGGGACGTCGGCACCTGTGGGCGTCGCCTGAGCTCCGGTCAAGCCTGAGACGCGGCGTGGCAGCGAGGAACAGAGAAGAAAAGGCAGGCGTGGAGTTTAAAGCCCGCGAATGGTGGAGGAAGCAGAAGAACGGGTAGAGAGAAGGGGGTGTCGGGTCATGCGTGAAGGAGGAAGAAGAAGCAGGCACAGGGGGTCGACTGGGCTCAAGGTCGACGACCGGCTCCGGTGTGCGAGGTGGGAAACGGAGGAGGAGAGAAGAATAGGGAACGCAGAGAGGGGGGAACGGGAAGAAGAAGAAGCAGAAGAAAGAGAGGGGGTCGGGGTTTCACGCGTGAACCCCCCCTTTTTCCTCTTTTTTTTTGGGTTGCTAAAAGGTAGTAGATCACCTGATGCTGTTAGTCGAATTCTCGGGTCCCTTATCCTAAACCGAAATCGTTAATATAATCGCCTGTCGACTTACTCGCCCTTGATTATATTAAAGCTCGATTTAGTTAATTACAGAACTGTTACCAGGATTCAACAATCTAATCGTATTCGCTTTGGTTGGAGCTTCAAAAAATCGAAGGCTGTTCAACTTATACAACTTCAGACAATTTATTTTTGGGGATCTAAAGTTGAATAGATCAATAACTTGGGCGATATGGTAGTTGTAGGTTGGCGGATAATAAAATAAAATTTTCCAACCCAACAGGCATAATATTTGATAAGCAAGTACAATAGAAATGCGGGTCTCACAATATCTTTTTGAAATTTTGAACAATCTTTGTATCATTAGGGGTCCATATCCAACTTACTTCTTTCTTAAATTTCTGCTGCAATAGCTTTCTTAATTTAACTAAATCTTTAATGAATCAGAAGCATAAGTAAGGCATCCAAGAAACCTTTTTAATTGCTTTCTATCTTCAATCTTTTCAGAAAAATTTTCTATTTTTTTTCCAGAATATGTTTTAGTAGGATGATTTGTCCAACTTTTATCTCTAGACCTAAGAACTCAATTTCTTGTTCAGCATAGATGCACTTATTTTTTCTAAGTATGATATCATGATCAATGCATCTTTAAGTGATAGTTAAGACATCATCTTTATGTTGCTCTATAGTTTTGGAAAAGACAAGGATATCATCTATGTAAACTAAACAATAATAATTAACATCTGTGAAAATGTTATTCATTCTTCTCTAGAATATTTGAGGTGCACTTTTAAGACTAAATGACATTACTATCCATTCATAATGTCCTTGTAGGACACTAAATACAGTTAAAGGAATGCTTTCCTCATGCATTTTTATCTACCAATAACTGCTCTTGCAATTCATTTTTGAGAACCAGGAGGCCCCTTGGATTCTGTTGAAAAGGACTATTTTATTAGGAATATAATAACCATCAAAGATAGTATTATCATTAAGCTTTTTGCAATTGATTACCATTCTTGCTTTTTCTCTTTTTTCTTCTGTATGATTTCTTACTATGAAAGTAGAGTTAGTGTGAGAACTCTTGTTATTTCTGATTAATCGTTTATCAAGAAGTTCTTTGATCTTTTTATTAAATTCTTGTATGTCCTAGTGTGTATACACCATTTGTTTTACTTGGATAATAGTGTTGGGATTTAATAAAGTGATTTTAGCAAATATTTTATCTTTATTTCAAACTTTTAGAGGATTATTAGAGTAGAGTTCTTTGCATAATTTTTTTTATTGTTCGACAATCTGCTCTTTAATAGATAACTCAAGTAATGAGATTGTTAATGCTACCTCTCTTTCTGCAGGCATCACCTTCTCACCATACTGGCTGTATGTAAATTCAATTTTTTTGATGAGTGCAAGCCTTACTCAATTTTTAAATAGGAACTGAATGGCCATTAATTGTGAATATTATTTATGGTCTGTGTACACGAAGGATATAATCTCTGAAAATTATTTCCAATAATTATATCATAAGAGGGTTGGTCAGTAGTCCATAGAACTGGTGTAATGCATCGGACTCCTCTTAATTCTATAGATAACCCTTCCATTGCCTCATTATGGCTCATAATGCTATCATCAGCTATTCTTACCTGTAAAAGATTTTTGACTTTTTTTCACATAAATTCTAGAAATAATGTTCTCTTTTCAAAGCATACAAAACAATCACTATCTATGTAAGCACACAGTTCATATTTATTATATCTCTCTAATTATGCCTTTATTAGGATATATATGCTATTAGGATTTGTATTGGTAGCTTCATAGCATATCTCCATAGTCATATTTTTGACTAATTCATCCTCATAGATTGGTTCACAAGTAATTCTACTTTTGTACCTAATGACCTTTCTTTCTAGACTCATACTCTACACTGGGTCTTGCAGATTCAAAACTCATTCTACTTATTTCACTGATCATGCTAATTGTATCATCTTCTTTAAGTGCTTCTTTAGTTGATGAGGATCCTTCTTCCCAATCTGATCTTGTACTCATGCTTCTTAATAATTGGAGTTTAATGGTGATTTTACCCTCCTCTCAATTTTTATTACATTTTTTTTATTGATTTTTGTAGGGTTGGCAAAGGTAGATATCCATGAACAATCAATTTTTATATCCTAATGATTCGACTTAATCCTCTGGATCTTTTGCGTAGGGGTAGGACTTTCAAAATTTTCTGCTTCTATTATTGTTGCCTTAGTCTTTGGGTTTATTTTATCATCTAATTTGTAGATAATTTTTCAAAATATTCTTAAAGGATATCATCCTCTTTTCATGTCCATCCCAACTGTTTTTATTTTAAAGGATAGGAAGTTTTTAGCAAATTCATCTTTTAGACTAATATAATATCCTGGTCGACAATTGAATCCTGCTGACCCATTACATGGATCGATCTTTATCCCTGTGATAATTTGATTATTAAATTTGATATACCTAATGTCACAAAGTAAAGCACAAAGATCGATATCTTTGCCATAATATTGTAATGGAGTGATTTGAACTTGGATACTTTCGATATGAATATACCTATACGTTCTATCTTTGTTATGCTTAAGGACCAATTAATGAGATTAACTTCTCTAACGCATACTCACAATCTTTTATCTCAAGATCTCCTTCCACCATTTCACATACATAACTGCTTTTTAATTGAAAGATGAATTTTTTTATAGATCATGTTTTTTGGATTATGGGGAAAATCCAATCTCGTTTGACTTCCTTGTGATCATTATCTATCACAAACTCTTCTCCTTGAAGATCACCAAGGCTAACCGAACTATTTTCCATCATGTGGCTTGTTTCTTCATAATCACTTTCTTCATATTCATTGTCCATTATAATTTTAACAATTCTTTTGTTGTTATTTAGGGCTAGGTCTAATGCTTCATCTTCACTAAGTTCAACATAATGTAAGCTCTCCAAGGTTTCAATAAGCTTATTATTCTTTCTATTTTTGCACTCATTACCATAATTTCCTACTTCTTCACATGCTCAATATTTACAGTTGTTTTTTCCTGTAGGACAATAAGCGGCTTTTCTAAAAAATCTTTGTTTTTGTCAAGGGTCGTGAATTGGGGTTAAAACGTGGAAGTTATGACCGAATTACCCGAACTGTGTGAAACTGTCAAAAACTAGGATAGTTTAGGAAATTAGGGAAATCCGAACCAGTTAGGCTCGGTTTCTATCAAGGGTCATAAAAGGAAAGTTGTAGTTCATGACTTGCCCTTTTCAGATTGGGTTTAAGCATAAAATTTCGACACCGGGAGTGGAAGTTATGGCCCTGAAAATTTGGGGGAAAAATCTGGAAGTAAACTGGGTAGTGAACGGTATTGGTGTGTTTGGAGTTTTAATAGTTATAACTTCCTAAAAATTTAATTGATGGTTGGACATAGTTGTTGGGTGTAAGTAGGAGCTTACAAAAGTTATTTGGCTCTAATGGATCTATAAAAGTCGAGCTAAGTACTGATACTAACAGACCACTATTGTGGGTAATTATTTAGGTCAAACTAGTGTTTCTAGCTCAAGCTTAGGCGGCGTATTTAGCAGCTAACAATCATGCCCTAATCCTACGCTGAGTATCTCTTGAAAAATGTGACCTGTGAGTATGCTTGAAAGGTGGTATTGTATATGTTTTGTATTGATGTTCGGGGGATTTTTTTGGGTGAATATGTGATGAGATTTTACTATAATTTATATTGAAATGATTGTTCAATCAGTGATTGCAAGAGCTTATTGGACCTATTTTGTTGTGAAAATAATGAGGAAATATGTTTGGATTTGAATGGGCTATGTGTTGGTTAAAGATCAATGTTAATTATAAATGTATATTCAACTGAATGAATAGATGAGACTGAGGAGTTATACTCCTGTGTTGTTGGAGGCCATTAGCCTTCCCAAGAAAAGTGCATGCATGTGAGCGGCCACGTGCCACTTTATGGGTGGACGTGAGTCAGGTTAGCGGTAACCGTCCTAGTTGACAGTAGGACAGGGTATGGTTAAACGGTAGCCATTCAACTTGACGGTAGGCCAGAATATGGTTAAGCGACTGCGTTAAATCCAAGCGCAGGCCATAAGACCCAATGAGATCGCTCATCCCTGTGAACCCGAAATTTAATAAGTGGAACTTGGATTATTATATGCTCTCGTTGAGAATTAAGTACTTTGAACAGCTCGTGTTGCTTCCCACCCATAGAATGGCTTGAAATGAATTTGTGTGCATGTTTTAACTATTAGGGGTGGTTGTTAGTGAATTTATCTCATTTTTCAAAATGTTTTATTTTCAGGTGAAGTGCAGGAGCATGGGGATAGGAACCCGAATTAGTGCAAGGATGTGAAATACGTTTTAGTTGAAGTGATTTAGTTTCATATTAGAGTTTGTTTAGAGATTATTTATTTTATTCAGTTGGACATTGTTATATTTGTCGTCAAGACTTGAGCTTACACTAAAAGTCGAGATTTAGACTTTGTATTAAAGTTTGGTTGATACTTAGCCTAGTATTTCCAAGAAGGAAATACGACGGTAATACCTCCACTTAGGTTTTTCCGCTACTACATAGGTTAATATCAGTAAATAAAAGGAATTCGAAAATCGGGGTGTTACACATAACCTCTATCATCTCTCACAACATATTCAAATAAGACAAGTACAAATCACATTCATTTCCTTCCCTTTCTCTCCATTACTTTCATCTCCCTTTACCTCCCTTCCTACTCTCAACTCAATCCAATTGATTTAACCTTCTGACTTAATAGTAATTGTTTTGGTGTTGGGGAGGGGGGGGGGGACTCATATAAGGGTGGGTGGATCTTGACAATAACGCAAGCTAAAGAAATTGAACCAATTCAAGAAAGAAAAACGTAACATAAATATGGAACATACAATCCATGCCAACTTTGCTATGCTTGACAATTTACCCGAATTCAACCAGTCAAATTTATTATCATTTCTAGATCAACATACAATTCATGAGTACTTATAATTGAGATAAATTATTGATAATATAATATAATTTTATGACTATTTAAAATCTTATACAATATAATTCCACAGTCTTTTATATTCATCTAAGATGGTATGTTAATTTTAAGTCACCCAAAGATCCTTTCTTTTGGGATTTTTTTGGGCGTTCTCCACGTATCGTCAATAGTGATCTTATATACATTTTCAAAAAGAGGACGAAAAAAAAATATAACATTCTAATAAAATCAACGAAAGCAAAATTGAACTGGGCACGTTTAAAATTCACCCAAATTGACATGACAATATGGATGGACATTGAAATTGTTGTAAGGCCGCTATGTTCGAGTGGGGGCATTGAAAGAATGACAATATTGCATCCAAGTTTCTGTTATTTTGTTTGTTTCATATATTCAAGTTGGATATTTCACACTCAAGTATTGGTAGAGATACTCAATCTTTGATGTCAAATTACAAGCTAGCAAAATTTCTTTGAGAATTACTAAGCATGACAAATATACAACACTTCAACATGAGTATGGCCGAGTTTAAGTATCACAGGTCAGCAATAATGAGATTTCTTTATTCTTTCTCTGCTATGGCAGACTTTCTCACTTACGAGTCATGAGATTCACCATCAATTGATGGATTTAGCTGTGAAAATACCATTGAGACTATGATGTAAATCCAATTCGATCCCAAATGAAAAAGAGCTTGAACGTTGCAGGATTTGAGTGTTACTTTAATTTTGATTTGAATTTAATTCAAATCTTATACCAATTGTTTTTCCTTTTTCTTATTTGTGTTCTTTTGAAAAATTTTACCAACCGAATTCAGCAAAGAATTCATGTTTCTTATGCTCTTTAAGATTGTTCATTTTGTGTATATTATATTACACTCAATAAGATGTGCCAAATTGGTGAGTTCCCTTTCGGTCCTTTTTGAGCTTTTTGATAGTAATTGTAGATTTAAAGCAGAAGGAGCAGTAGGGTGCCATAATTCTAACGGGTGATTTTTATTGTTATCAGTTTTGTTTGGGGAATTTTAGTTTATTTGTATCTCATAGTTAGATATGACAATGAAATCCGTGCCCATTTAAAATCCATAAAATTTACCCTATTTAAAATCCAAGTGGGTGGTAAAATGGGTTTTAAATGGATATGAGGCGGATATTGAAAATGGGTATGTGTATGGGTATAGTCCTCATCCGTCCCATACCCGCACCCTACCCTTATCCATTTTTACAATAAGATAAAAAAATATTTTTATTTTAACATTTTTCCAATTTAAGTCAAATCCAAACCCTTCTAACAAAAAATTAGTCAATAATGTATTTAATTTCATATTTTTAAACAATATATTCTCAAAATCTTATAACTTTGCAATTTTATAATGACAAATATATATATCTATTTGGATATGGGTTGCATATGGGTATTAATTTTCATTCTCTATGTGAACCCGAATAAAACCTGCAAACCCGCAAGAGCTGATGGGTATGGATATTGGTTTTATTTTTTAATAGTCGATGGGTACGGGTATGGGTATGCCTATGACTTTCGAAAACGGATATGGATGAGGGTACGACTCAACTTGCCCTATACCCGCGCCATTGCCATCCCTACTCACAGTCTATTTGGTGAGTTAACTCTCGTTAATTCTCTTTTTTGAGTGTATTAAATAAGGGAGAGGAAACATATTATAGTCTTGGTTTATAAACCTAAAAAATGCTCAATTGAGTAAAATAATGCTTAAGTATATAAAACAAAATGCTCAACCCATAAATTGGAGAAACAAGAAACAAATAAAATGCAAAAAAATGTTGAAAATAAAAAAGTCAACAAGTTGCAGATTCGAGCCTGTGACCTCGATAATGAAGCGCAGTAGCAAACACACAAACTGTTAGGCAAGTAGGCGACCCCCATTTGTACGCATTTTAGCCAAAAAAAGTGGCTAGGTTTATAGACTCGAGGATCTATGATATAACTTGTACAAAATGGGGTTTTTGGGGGGAGGGGGGGTGAGATTTGTTTAATAGTTCTCGCACTTTCTCCTAGCCTCTATCCCCTCTCACAACATATTCAAATAAGGCAAGTATAAATCACATTCATTTCCTTCCCTTTCTCCCATTGCCTTCCTCTCTCCTCGCCTTCCTTCCAAACTCTTTATTCAGAAATAGTGTGTTAATTTAACCTTTTGACTTAATAGTAATTGTGGGAAAAGAAAAGAAAAGACTCATATAAGGGTGGGTGGATCCTAACAATAATTCAAGCTAAAGAAATTGAACCTAGCAAAGAAAAACCTAACATAAACATGGAACATACAATTCATGCTAACTTTACTATGCTTGAAAATTTACCCAAATTCAACCGGTCAAATTTATTATCACTTCTGAATAAACATAGAATTCATGAGCACTTATAATTGAGATAAATTATTGATAATATAATATAATTTTATGAGTATTACAATCTTATACAATATAATTCCACAATCTTTTATATTCATCAAAGATGATATGTTAATTTTAACTCACCCAAAAATCCTTTCTTTGGGATATATTTTTTTTTTTGGAGGGGTTCTTTTACGTATCATCAATAGTGACCTCACATATATTTTCAGAAACAGACGAAAACACGGACAATAAATGTTACTTGACAAAATAGAAATGTACCACCATAATAAAATCAACGAAAGCAAAATTTTCACTGAAAAATTCAAGCGACGACACATAACAAAACTGAAATGGACATGTTTAAAATTCTCCCAAATTAACATGACAAAACACTTGTATAAAAATTAGGGATGACAGTGGATTCTGGATACGATCCAGATCCATCAGACCCGATCTATTTTTAAGGATCTGGATTCTAAAAATTTGGACTCGTTGGATTTTTAGAGGATCCGGGTCCTATTGGATCTGAGTCGGATCTGGATCTGAGACTTTGAGACCTAGACCCATGCCTGGACCTGTTTACAGACCCGTTTGTAAGTTTTTTTTTTTGTTCGTAAATTGCATGGGGACTGGGAACTGAGAAGTGGCAAGTTAGGGTTCTCACTTCTTAGATTTTGTCAATTCTCATTTCTCACTCTTCAACCCCCGCAAACTACGATTCTCTAGTCTCCTCTATCTCTGCCTCTGCTCTTCAAGCTCCCTGGCCTCCCCAACCCCATCTCCTCTGGCAAGTTCGGCGTGCGCAAGAGCCCAAGTGCTTCACGCGATCTCCTCCTCTTCCGTGTTGGTCGTCACTGTTCGCACTTCAGCCAGAAGTAGCAAAGCGACCCTCATCTAGGCGCTTTTGTTTTATTGAAAAAAATAAGAAAATGAAAAAAAAGCGACTCAAAGTAGCAGGACTTGTTAGGAACCTGCTAGATCCTTTAGACCCAAAGGATTCGAGTCTGGATCCAAGTTTTATAGATCCTATAAATTTGGACCGGATCTGAATTCAGATCCAACAAATGGATCTAGACCTGGATCTTGGTGGATCCGATCCAGACTCGTTCCATTGTCATTCCTAATAAAAATCCAAACAAAGCTTACAAATAAAGCAAGTAACAACCAGAAGGTATTTTATTAGCTCCACACACACAAAAAAAGAAATATTTTAATTAAGATTCCAACCTAATCTAGCAATTCTCTAAAAATCAATTAAACAAGATTCCTAATTAGAAGTTAGTTAGCTACCCTGTTCCTACCAACCAAATATCAGTCTTGAATCTTGTTGGTCCATCATTCATTCATAAGCAGTGTTGATTATTCATCACCATTCACGTTCTCTCTCTTCTCTTTCTCTGTTTAGGACACTCATGGGGATGGGAAGCCATGGAAGAAGTATTGAAGCTCCTCTTATTTCAGCCAGTGTTAGCTTTGCAAGTTCTTGATCATGGTAGGCGATAGAGAGAGAACAGGAAAGGAAGAAGGTAGAGAACAAAACCAATTATAACCACTTTCATTTTGTTTGAATCAGCAGTGTAAGTCCTCACCTAGTGTAGCTGCTGTGGAGTATATATATACATACATCCACATATAACAGAAGCTCAACAAAGCTCAACAGAATGCAAGAAAGAGAAAATCCAGTAACTAACTCTAACAAACTCTAACTAACTCTAACACCCCCCCTCAAGTTGGAGGGTGGCAGGATGAAACCCCCAACTTGCTGAGGAGGTATTGGTGTTGCAGGCCAGGTAATGGCTTAGTAAAAATGTCTGCTAGCTGCTCTGTGGTCTTTGTGTAGGACAAAGATATGAGACCTTCAAGTAGTTTCTCTCGCACATAATGACAGTCCAGCTCTATGTGTTTAGTCCTTTCATGAAAAACGGGATTTTTGGCAATGTATATGGCTGCTAAACTATCACTTTTGACTGATATGGGTAAGATAGAAGGAACTTGAAATTCTGAAAGTATCCTGGTAAGCCAAGCAAGCTCAGCTGTGACTGCTCGCATTGATCTATACTCCGCTTCAGCAGAAGACAGGGCCACAGTAGGTTGTTTCTTCGACTTCCATGAAATAGGACTTCCTCCTAGTAATATGAAGTATCCACTGACAGATCTTCTGGTGCAAGGACACTGAGCCCAGTCTGAGTCACAGTAGGCCTGAAGATTGTAATCTGGCTTATTATTGAAGAATAGGCCTTGTGAGGGATCTTTCTTGATATATCTCAGTGTGTGTAAGGCAGCCTTCATGTTTGCTTGAGTAGGAGCTTGAAGGAATTGACTGAGATATTGCACTGAAAATGCAATATCAGGTCTAGTATTAGTGAGGTAGTTTAATTTTCCCACTAGCTTTCTATAACTGGTAACATCAGCCAGAGTATCTTCATTGGGTGGTTCTTTAGAAAATGATGCTAAAGGACAAGCAGTAGCTGTGATTTGATCACACTCAAATTCTTTTATTAGCTCTATGGCAAATTTTCTCTGAGTCATGATCAGTCCATTAGAAGCCTTGATAATCTCCATTCCCAGGAAATAGTGTAGGTCTCCCAGGTCCTTAATTTTGAATGTGTCATCAAGGAATGTTTTTAGCTTGGTAACTTCTTCAGGGTCATTTCCCGTGACCACAATATCATCTACATACACAGCGAGCAACACTATGGTGCTGTCCTTCAACTTGTAGAAGAGGGAGTAATCATTCTTTGAGTGTTGAAAGCCTAGAATCCTCAAGGTATCTGATAGCTTTGCATACCACTGTCGAGAGGCTTGTCTGAGGCCATATAGAGACTTTTGTAATTTGCATACTATGTTGGGAGAAGGTACACTTAACCCAGGTGGAGGCTTCATATATATTTCTTCATCCAAATCTCCATAAAGAAAAGCATTGTTAACATCCAACTGATATATAGGCCACTTCTTCTTGGCTGCAGTAGCAAGTAGGCTTCTGATTGTTGTCATCTTTACAACAGGAGAAAAAGTCTCATTGTAATCAATTCCTTCTTTCTGAGTGAAGCCCCTAATGACCAACCTAGCTTTGCATCTTTCTAGGCTACCATCTGCCTTATACTTAATTTTATAAACCCATTTGCAACTTATGGGTTTCTTCCCTGCTGGCAAAGGTGTCAAGGTCCAGGTGTTGTTGGCATGTAAGGCATCAAACTCCTTTTGCATTGCTTCTTGCCATTCAGGCTGAGATGCTGCCTCCTCATAGGATGAGGGCTCACTGTAAAGCCTTAGAGGATGCACTGAGTTAGTTGCATTGTCAGATAAAGAATCACATATGAGAGATGCATTGCAGCATATGGATGTGACAGTATTAGGACAGCATGATGGTTGTTGTGCAACTGGCTGAGAATAAGCATTATTGCAAACATACTCTGACAGATAAGAAGGAGTTTTATGCTCCCTTGTAGATCTCCTTGGAGGTACTGAATTATGAGAGGGTGGTGCTTGATGAACTGTATCAACTGGAAATGGTGTTGCTTGTTCTTCTCTGATGGTATCATTCTGTATAGTGGATGATTGATTTTGTGTAGGAATGACTCTTGAAACATCATTATGATCATCACAATCATGCATCTGAGGACCTTTAGGGTGTGGAAATATGTTGGAAACACCTGCAGACTGAGAAGAATGAGAGGGGAGTATGTTTTTATGAAATACAACATCTCTTGAGGTGAAGATCTGACTTGTTTCAAGGTTGAGCAGTTTATAAGCTTTTTGGCCAAAAGGGTACCCTAGAAATACACAGGATACTGACCTAGCTTGAAATTTGTTCCTTCCAGCTTTAAGGGCGGAAGCATAACATAGACTTCCAAACACTCTAAGGTGTTCAAAGTTGGGTTTTTGTCCAAATAATATATGAAAAGGACTCAAACCTTTGAGAACTTTCGAAGGGAACCTGTTTATAAGATAAGTTGCTGTTAGAACACATTCTCCCCAATATTTAATTGGTAGCCCTGAATGAAACAATAAGGCTCTGGAGGTTTCAAGAAGGTGTTTGTGTTTCCTCTCCACAACACCATTTTGCTGCGGGCTTGCCACACAACTAGTCTGATGCAGGATGCCTTTGGACTGAAAATAAGTCATGGCTTCTTTGCTTAATCCCAGTTCAAGTGCATTGTCAGACCTGATTGCTCTGACCTTTGTATTGAACTGAGTATATGCCATTTCTATGAATGCCTTGATTAAAAACATTGCATTGCTTTTTGTTGCCAACAAATGAGTCCAGGTCATTCTACTATAGTCATCTACTATAGTTAGAAAGTACCTGTATCCATTATATGTCTGCACTTTATAAGGTCCCCATAAATCAATATGAACAAGCTCAAACACATGTGTAGTGTGAATCTGACTATGGGGAAAAGGAAGTCTATGTTGTCTAGCCTTGGAACAAATCAAACATTGTTTCATTGAAGTAACATCAGCATAATTGGATAACAACCCCAACTGTTGTAATTTTGTAAAAGGTAAGTGACCAAGCCTAGCATGCCATATATCTTCCTTGGTCATGCTGGCAATACAAGCTGAATTATAAATGTCTAAAGAACAATCTTGTAAACTACTGGTTGAAGCCTCTAAGCTTGTGCCAACTCTTGGTTTGAACAAGTAAAGCCCAGCATATATTTCACCAAGAACCTGAAGCCTCCTCAGTGAAGGGGCCTGCATAAGACAATACTGTGGTGTAAAAATGATGTAGCAATTCTGTTGACTAGCAAGTTTGCTGACAGATAATAGATTATATCTAAAGCTTGGGATGTAAAGAACTCCATGTAAAGTCAAATGATTCTTGAAGGTTACTGTCCCAGCATGTGTGACCAGAACACACTTCCCATTTGGCAAAGTAACAGAATTGGGCTTGGCAAGAGCTACAAAGCTGTCAAATAAATCCTTGTTGTGACACATGCGGTCACTAGCCCCAGTATCAATGATCCAAGTACTTTCCCAATTAGAAACACGGGATAACAAACATAAACTCTGTGCATAACTCGTGCTATTTGTACCTGCCAAGCTTGAAAAAGCTGCTGAGCCAGAGTTGTAGCTAGAGTCTTGATTTGGTGCAGCAGAGTTGTATCCTGTTTTGTGTAGCTGTACATTCTGAAGTAATGCAAACAGTTGTGAAGACTGTTCTGGGGTCAGACCTGGAACTGCAGTCTTGTTTAGAGTCAAAGAAGTGTGGCAATCAGTGATTTCTTCCTGGCCATCTATCTGAACCAGTGCAGCTGTCTTCCTTTGACCCCTATATTTACTATTTGATGGGAAACCATGTAGTCTGTAACATTTCTCAATTGAGTGCCCTGGCTTCTTGCAATAGTTGCTGAAAAGAATAGATTTCTTCCCTTCATTTCTTTCAACCCTGCTGCTTAAACCTTCAAACCCGGTGTCAGCTCTATCCACTCTTCCTTTGTAATATTGGTGTGTTTTGTGTGATTCCACAGCAAGAGAAGCTGAATCCACAAGAAAATGACCACTGGATCTTATTTCTCTCTGCTTCTCCTCTTGAATTAACATGGAATATACTTGACCAATCGAAGGTAAAGGATTCATCATCAGAATATTGCCTCTGACTGAGTTATAATCATCATTCAAACCCATCAAGAACTGTAACAGTTTCTTATTCTGTTCTCTTTTGAGCAACTTTGCAGCAGAATTGCAAGTACACAGAGGTATTTCATCCAAATCATCTAATTCATCCCATAAACTCTTCACCTTGGTAAAGTAAGTTGCAATATCATTCGTTCCCTAACTCACATTATTCATTTCCTTTTGTACTTGATGCAACTTAGCACCATTAACTTGACCAAACCTTTCCTCAAGTTCAATCCACATTTGCCTAGCAGATTTAGCATATATAATGCTATCTGCAATTGTCTTAGTCAGCACATTCAATATCCATGACATAACCATATCGTTACATTTGATCCATTTCTTGAAATTGGGAGAGTTAGGATCAGGCCTTTGAAGACTACCATCAACAAAGTACAGCTTGCTTTTTGTAGATAAGGCTATCGTCATTGCTCTCTTCCAAGAACCAAAACCAGTCCCATCAAAAGCAGTGGACACGAGTAACAAACCTGGATGATCTGATGGCTGTAAAAGATATGCCTCAGCAAGATCTTCTGGAGTGATTTCAACTATAGTAGTTGCTGCTTCCATTTCAGAATTTAACCAGCTTGCAAAGATTTGGAAAGTAGTGCTAGGAAAAATAGGATCAAGAAAGAAACAATTTCGAAACAAATCTCTGAACTCCCTGTTGTATGTGTTAGAAGAGTAGTTTCAAGAACCTACTCAGACAATCAAACAGAAGAAGAAGAAAAAGGAATTCGAGTAAACCTGATCCAGATGATGAGTCAAATCAAATTGATCGAAGGTCCATAAGGTTCAGAGATTCCCTGCTCTGATACCATGTTAGCTTTACAAGTTCTTGATCATGGTAGGCGATAGAGAGAGAACAGGAAAGGAAGAAGGTAGAGAACAAAACCAATTATAACCACTTTCATTTTGTTTGAATCAGCAGTGTAAGTCCTCACCTAGTGTAGCTGCTGTGGAGTATATATATACATACATCCACATATAACAGAAGCTCAACAAAGCTCAACAGAATGCAAGAAAGAGAAAACCCAGTAACTAACTCTAACAAACTCTAACTAACTCTAACAGCCAGCCATGAAAGCAATGCTAAGAGAATCACTTGGAGCCGAGTCTTCTTCCTTCTTCTTGCATTGCTCACCATCTCGGGTCAGCTCCCCCCCCCCCCGCGGGAGACTTTTTTATGTTCAATTTGACAAAAACCCAGAAATTTGATGCTGAAGTCTTGCCAAAATCTGAACAATTGGGATTCCATTTTTTCACGGGGTTTTGGGGAGAAAATGATGAAATATTGTGTTATGAATAAACACAGTTCACAGAAAATGATGAAATATTGGGATGAAATATTTTTATTTAGGATATACTTTTTTTTGGTGCAAATATTATTCAGGATTTACGTAAAGTAGCCTATTTGCAACATAACTTATTGATAAGGTTATGCTGCTATATTGTTATTTTAATTTTTATTCTTAGAATTCTTTATTTTTATGGTAATATTTTTCATTTAATTGTGTCACATTATATTACTATAGTTACTGTATGTATTTTGTTGGTGTATTTAGCGTGGCCCCTTGGAGAGAGGATTTCATTTTTTATTTTAATAAAGGACTGTTCTGTTATAATAAGTTGAGAATAAAAAATGTTGATGTGGTTTGTATAAGTATCAATTTGGTGTGCAAATTGTTAGTATGAAAAAAATTTTTCTTAGCTTAAAATTCATTAGCTTATACAGTCTTTTTTTCTCTTTCCCTATTGGAAATATATTTCTCTGTGATTTCTTACTTGAAAACTAAAGACACAAACTTATTGTAGAAAGATCATTGACAGTTGAACTGCTGATTTTGCGTGTGGCTTTCTTCTCAATCCAGGTTCATTGATTCTTCGACTCAACACTTTGTTGTAGCTATCAAAATGCAAAATATGTAAATAATGAACACCCCTCCTCCCCCTCCCCTCTTGAGTTTTGGCCTAAAATTAAGCTGCCTTTTTGCAGTAATTCTAAGGTACATACCTATATACTATGCTCAGGTACGTACCTATATAAGAGACATCATATAATTAAACTAAGCCCTTATTTTATTTCCCCCAACTCAACAAGCATTTTCGTAATTCTCCCAATCTAACCAATTAGAAAACGATACATTGTAGTAAACAAAAGGTACAGTGCAGAAAAGAAAAGATACATTATAGGTAAGAAAAGATACATTGCAAGAAATAAAGGGTACATTATAGGAAGGAAAAGGTATACTGTAAAATAGAAAAGATATACTACTGTGAAAAAAAAGGATACACTACAACATATTGAGCGCGCATCCACTACACGACTCCAGGGTATGGTACGTACTAAATACATACATTTGTATCTAAGAATTTTACGCCTTTTGTTGTAAAATAATTTGTCAAAATTTGAAAAAGCAAAAGTTTTCCTCTCTACTACTTTGTATATGGTTTCCTCACTTGAAAAGTTTAAGGAGTATTTAGAAGAGGTCCTGGTTTTATAAAGAGGATGCCATTTTTAACTTGTCTACCCTTTGGATTAGACTTGACAAACAGGGCATTCGGTTCGGTTATGGGTTGAATTAAGTTTGGGTCAGATCATGTATCAAGTCAAGCGACATTTTGGGTCGGGTTGGGTGAATTTCGGTTCGGGTCGACTCTGGGTCAACTAATTTTTGGTTCAATAAGCTTGTTATGCAAAAATAAGCAACTTTGTCGGAAATTTTCGATCGAGTTTGGTTCAATTCGAGTCAATTCGAGTTTCGAGTTCATTTTCAGGTGAATCTATTTTAGATGTTAGGTAAGGTAAGGGCCGGGGTTATTCAGTTCTGATTTTGGGTTTTAAGTCAGCTTTGCAAGATCTATTTTGCATATTTCACTGTCCGTTACTGAAGTTAAGCCCTTGTCTACTCATAAGTGGTAGGTCTTTCACCACCGTGGTCACCAACACATTTGCGTGGGTGTGTGTTCTGATGAGGCAGCTCTGTATGAATTGATGGATCTCGAAAAAGTCTTTCATTATAAATTTTTTTCATTTGCAAGTCTTGATTCCAACTTTGACAAAACGAGTTTCAATTAAATAAACAGTTTTTCTTAATAGCAAAAACAAGAACGTGGCACTTTCTGAAAAGACTACATCCATAGGATTGATGGACACAGATTTATAAATTGTCCCTCCAGAAATCACAATATTCATCATCAATGATTTATCAAAATTGAAACAGATCCAAGAATTTTGGTAGCAAATTTATCCTTTTTTAAGAGAAATGTTGATGATACAATTCAAGTGCTTTTGCAATCTTGTATTGAATTCACTCAGTTTCTTGTGCCACCTGGATTCCGCTTCAGAAAGCTAACCCCCCTCCCAAATTCTGAAAGTTCACATACTGCAGCTGCTCATAGCATCTGCACAACAGCTCTATTTAAGAAAAAGGGGAGGGGGGTGTTCACTTCATCTTATGTTAAGATACATAAATACAATTTGACATGATACTGGGACTTCATTCCTTGGATGAAAAATCCCACCTTTAACTCCCACCAGAGCTTATCTATGACGTACGTAAGTCCAACATCTTCGCGTTCATTTCCAAGCTGAAAAAGTTGAAATTTCTAACAAAATTCATGAGAAACTTCAATTTCTCTTTGTTTTCCACATTCCTAGTTTTAGGCCTTGCCTTTGGGAGCAGCAAGACGTCTTGGAGGGTGTTAGGAAATTAGAGCGGTAATAATAGCGGAAGCGATAGGATGAAACAGATATTCAGAAATTCAAACCAGAATAACAGGAACAAAACAGCGACACACAAGATTTACGTGGAAACCCAAAACGGGAGAAAACCACGGGCGGCAACACCGACACAAAATCCACTATCATATGAGTTAGTACAGAACGATCTCATTCCCAATACAGAGATCAACAACAAGAGAGACACAGATCTCAAACACCCAAGAAAGAGATCAATTACAACGAAAATCTCTCAATACTAACTCCCAACAAAAAGTGGAATAGAAAAGGGAATTGCCCACAGGCACTCCCAAGTTGCACCGCATCAAACAAGGTTAAACAACCTAGTATTTATAGGGAAGCCCCACAGGTACCAAGGGTTCAATCCTAGCCGCAAACATATGTCTTGGCCACCAACCATCAACTTTCCAAAAAAGGAAAAATCTTCAACCCAAAGTATGGAAATAATATAATTTCCATAATACAGAAGATCTCAAACACACAACATGATCTTGGATGCCAAGAAATAATCTCACAAAAGGAAATAACTTTATTTATTTCCAAAACCGGCAAAGGAATTTGGGACAAATCCCAACAGAAGGTGATCATAAAGGACAAGTACAATGGAAGAGCACAAACCCATGACTCAGAGATTGTGTCAAAGAGAGGAGTGGTTGCAGCTGACGATGGCCGGTGCTCGGAAATCGGGGCATCGATGCTCTGGAAGGGCGGGCATGCGGTTGATGCTGCGGTGTCCACTGCCTTGTGTCTTGGAGTGGTGAATCCCATGTCTAGTGGACTTGGGGGTGGAGCTTTCATGGTTGTCAGCTCAGCTTCAACCTCACAAGCCTTGGCTTTTGATATGAGAGAAACTGCTCCTGCTGCTGCTTTCAGGGTTTGTTTCTGGCTTTCTTCTCAGACAGTGTGGTTCTCGACATCTGTAAAATAAACATGACTTGCAAAATTAGTATGACTTGCCAAGAAAAGATGAAGTTTGCCCTGGATCATAAACCCAATCTTTCTCTAGACCTGGCAAGCGGGTCATCCAAATCGATGATCTTGGCTTTAGTTAGATAAATTTGGGTTTTGGACCAGAATCTAATTTACCCATTCTAGATTCTAGTTATGAATGTAGTTTATCCAAGTCAACAATTGGATACAAGATGTGCCAAATCGATGCAAGTTGGCATATGATACTGAAACACAAGCTCATGAAATGAAACATGGTCACCTATACTGACATTAGTTGTAACAGAGACAAGACATGTACGAGAATCATCCAGAGGACAAATCCAAAGGCCCTTTGTCAATGGCTGTCCCTGGAGAGCTGGCAGGACTGTACGAAGCGTGGAGAAAGTATGGACGGTTGCCATGGAAAACTCTCTTCCAACCCTCCATAGAATTCGCAAAGAAAGGCTTTGAAGTTCTCCCGTATCTAGCAAAGGAAATTGTGACATATGACACGAAAATACTGGGCGATCCCGGTTTAAAGCAAGTATTTGCACCAAAGGGTCGGCAATTGCAGACAGGAGACAAGTGCTATAATGTCAAACTTGCGGAAAGCTTGGAGGCAGTAGTAGAGGAAGGGCCACGAGCCTTCTACAATGGCACAGTTGGTGAGAAGTTGGCAAAGGATGTGCAAATGCTGGAGGTATTCTTACAATGGAAGATCTGAGGAATTACAAAGCGAAAGTGACTGATGCTCTGGCTGTTGAGGTTATGGGGTATAAACTGTTAGGGATGCCACCGCCTTCAAGCGGAACCCTAGGAATTTCCCTGGTAAGTGCCCTTAGCCATTGAATACTGGTAGCTTTACTACATCTAGTGGGTTTTACTTTAACCTGACATCTCAAAGTAGATTTGGAGCTTCAGGATATCAGCCTGTTCTGTACATCTAGCTTGTCTACAACAAACAACAACAATAGCAACTCCCATTGTGAATCCCACTTTCGCCAGGTCTGGGGACGATCCAAATGTAGGCAACTTTACCTCTACCGGTAATCCTGCCCATAGAGAGGCTGATTCTAGGAGATCCACAAAAACAAGATTTTGTGAAAACATTTTATAGAAGAAGGATTTTGTGAAAACATTTTATGGAGAAAAATTAAGGATAAGTCGCAGGGAATGAACTAAGAGATACGAAAAAAATCAGGTCACAGTAACCATGTAAGCATAAGTGCAAAAGGCAGAGGAAGATATTGTACCTTAACAAACAAAGGTAGGCAAACAATGTCTCTTCTCAGACGCATAGACCACCTGCATGCAAACATGACATACGAAAAAAACCACAACCAAATCCACTCTATTGCAACCGATTGACAACTAAGAGGATAACTCACTGCGATTTAAGATCTAAATCCTATCCCGTCATAGTCTTCTATCCTGAGCCATGTCCTTCGTTAACCCTACAACTTTCAAGTCCTCTCTAATCACCTCGTCCAAACTCTTCTTTGGTTATCCATTCCCTCTTTTATCTTTAGGGATGTTAATTCTCTCACATCTCTGGAGCGTCTACACTCTTGCTTTTCACATGGTCAAGCCATCTGAGTCTTATTTATCTTAACTTATCTTCGATGGGAACCACTTTAACTAAATTTCTGATCACTCCACTATTAATTTTATCCATTCTTGTATAATCACACATCCATCTAATCATCCTTATCTCTGCTACTATTAACCTTTGAACCTGAGTCTTCTTTATAAGTCAACATTTCGATTCATATAATACAGCAGGTCTAACTACCATCCGATAAACTTTGCCTTTTAATCCTATAGACATTCTCTTATCACACTGCACACCTGAAACATACTTCCATTTTGTCAGCCTATTTTTATGCGATGACTAATATCTTCGTCAATGTCCCCTTCATGATGAATAATCGAGTCTAGATATTTAAACTTCTCGACCTTTGGTATCTGTATCCCCTCAATGGTGACTCCTCCACTCGCATCTTTCCTTCCACTGAAACAGCAATGAAGGTATTCAGTCTTCAATCTACTTATTCTAAAGCCTCTAGACTCCAGTGTATATCTTAATCGCTCCAGTTTTCCATGAATTCCCCTCCGGTCTCATCAAGCTTGTCTACACCTAGAAAAACAAGGACCGACGTTGGAGGATTACTTGGCCTGAACCTGAGGAATCCAAAAACGAGAGCGAACTCATGCACAATTGCTTGACCTGAGGAACCGGAAGCGAATCCAACCAGCAACTAAATCAAGTCACACTCATTTCCAAACTCAACTGAAACTTGCCTAACTGATAGTGGTATATTTTCTGACCGATAGTCCACCTTAAAAGGCACTATCTCAAGCCCCCATCTTCATAAACGTGTAACACAATCAACCTCAAATAAACCCACAAACGCCGTGTTTCACAAGTAATGTCATTAAATAGCAAATGAAGTTTTTTAATACTCACAGCATATTCTTTTTTCATGTACTTATAGTGCTAACTGCTAAGTACTCTCTCTCTGACAAGTGATAATATTTTCCCTTTGGGCAAGGGATGTTCTACTTCTTCCGGAAACTGAGAATCTAGGACACCGAAAGCATAAAGTACAAAGTCCTTCTAAGTATGGTTTTAAATTTAAAATTCCGCATGATTTTTTCCCCCACTTTTTGGGTGCAACAGATCTTAAATGTACTCAGCAACTATGGGAGCGCTAGTGCTCTGCAAGGATCTTTAGGCTTACATAGACTAAGCGAGGGTATGAAGCATATGTTTGCCATCCGAATGAACTTGGGAGACCCTGATTTCGTGGACATTGCTCAGTATATGTCCAACATGACCTCCCCATCTTTTGCAAAGAAGATCTGGCAAAGGATATATGACAACACCACCTTCCCTCCTGGATACTACGTGGACAGGTACAGAACCTTGACTTCAAGCAGGTTGCCAGTAAAACAGAGGGACGAAAAGGAAGAGATAATATTACAACTCTATATTCTTGAATATTGCAGGTGGAGTCAGCTACAAGATCACGGGACCAGCCACTTCTGCATTGTCGATGCAGACAGAAATGCAGTGTCAATGACAACAACAGTGAATGCCGTGTTTGGGGCAGGGGTACTGTCCTCTTCTACTGGGATTGTTCTCAATAATGAAATGGATGATTTCTCCACCCCAACAGAAGTAAGTCCTGATCAGCTCCCTCCTGCTCCTGCAAATTTCACAGCCGGGGAAGCGGCCCCTGTCTTCCATGACTCCCCTCATTGTTCTGAAGGTAGGACATCTTTCCATTGGGATTCTCTTCTTTTTTTCTCAGGAGGACTTTGATTACGGTGTCTCTGTGAATGGACAGGACAATAAGTTGGCTGTTGTCATTGGGGGCAGTGGGGGAATGGATATAACCCTAGCAGTGACCGAAGTTTTCATTAACCACTTTGTTCTGGGAATGGAAGCTCTCGCTGCTGTTCAGAGTCCACGGGTCTACCCAAAGGTCTCATACTTCTTTTTCGGCTTTCTGAACCCGCCCCCCTTCGTTCTCTTCTTTCGATATGATTTTGCTAGATTCCATCTCAGTGAAATTTACATAAAAATGTTCGAATTCCTAAAATGATCAATTAATCCATGAGCTAATAAGGCCATTGTCACAACTCCCAATACAGCATACCATGCCAATCATAAACCAAGCAAATTATGTTTAATTTCCTTGGGCCAACTAAACTAGTTAATCATTTCGCTATATGGTGTTTACAAGAGGTTTTACTCATGGAAAATACATTCTCTATGAATTCTTTTTGTGCGTCTCCCAGGAATAGAAATCTGCTTCTTTGCGTGCAAGCCGCCTACTTCGAGATACCACCGAACTTGTGAGGGTGGGATTCCCACTGGAAGTGGTTATTGTCATATTCCGTTATAAGGTGCCTAAGGCTTTACATGAAGCTGCCTTAATAGAATCTTCTTGGATCTAAGGCCAAATACCCCAGAACATCACATTAAAACTAAGAAATGTTTTGTTTGTTGCACAAGCTAAGCCTTGATGCTTGAATTCGTTCCTGTGCAGCCAATACCAAATGAAAGTGCAAAAGCTACTAAATCACCCTAGAGAGGGATGAATAGGGTGATGATCAAAATTGCAATTTAATCTAAATAAAGTGCGGAAAGGAAACGTGGACAAAACACAAGCGAATTTTTTAATGAGGTTGGGCCTCAACAAGCTTAATCCCCACCTAGAGTTCCCTAACTCTAGGACTAACCCGAATCTTTATTAGGAGGGATAATTATAACTCTAGAGTACACCTACTCTAAGTTCCAAGACCTAAGTTGACACCCTCAATAAGGCTTGATAGAGTTGATCCTGCAACTCTATAATCCCACCTAAACACTACTTGAATAACTCAAAGAACAATAGCAAATTAAAGCTCAATCAATACAATAAGAGAGTGTGTTTGAGTATGCCAATGAATGCTTGTCTTGCTTCGTTTCTTCAGCTCTCAACCATCTTGCATATTTATAGGTAAGGCTTGGAGAAATAGAAGGAAAGTAGCCATTATGCATATCCAGAATTCAGCTTCAGTTCAAGGCCTTGAATGACAGTTCAGTGCCCTTGAAGATTACACAATCCAGCTAGTAACGGCTAATTGATCCAATTGGCTGATTTGCAACGGCTAGCATATCTTCTGCTGACTTAAGATCTTCTTGAGCTGCTTTGTAGACTTTCTATATACAAGGCAAATATCAACCATTAAAATATTGAATCTTTGTTAAGAAACGTCAAATATTTGCTAACTTTGGCTTCCTAATAAAGTAACATATTTTATCTCATAATATTATAGTCAAATTTGAATTACAATATTATATCATAAAGATCACATATTCAAATTTGAATACTAAAATATTTCTTAGATATTATAATACCTTATATAATAAACATAATATATTACTTAATAAACATACTAATTTACCAACTCTTTTTTGTCTTTCATCAAAACATATTTATAAAATACATTGTAAGCTTAATGAAGCTAACAATCTCTCTCTTTTTGATGAAAGACAAAACTCCATAGATATCATGAACTTACGCATGGATTCATCAAATAACCAAATTAGCTTACCATTATCTTTCTCCCCCTTTTGGTATTTCATCAAAAAGGTTGCATAAGAAGGGGAAATCCAAAATGCATGTTTCATATGCAATACTTATGACCTTGTACTTAGTACCTTCAAACTTATCCAATAGGAGCACTAGTACTGAGAAAGAGGATTAAATAGAACATATAGCCATAAGAGCATTTCAAGATCATATCCCAAACTAAACTAACTCCACCTTTAAAAAATAAATAATCAAGATTACGGCAAAATAATATAAATATTCCCTTATGGAGATAGACAATAACATTGATGCGAACACTAAGCATAAAATTATGTACAACAATTCAGTATGATGTTTAAAATATTAAGCAAGTATAATAATATGCCACATGCCATGAAAAAATACGATGGTTATTAATCATATCATGCTTACCTTCTAAAAATAATTGAGCAATTTAAAATTTGAAAATCAAAATTTCTCAAGTAGGAAGTAAACTGTGCAAAAGTATTACATCACCTGATACATTAGCTGATATATTAAAGTAAGAGAGAGAAAGAGGAGGACACACGTGGGTGAGAAAGAAAATTTGCTGCCTAAAATAATTTCCCAGTAAAAAATGAGTCAATAAGGATTTTGGAATAAAATTAGCAAATATCATACTATTTTCAAAAATTGAGAAAAAAGATTAACGCGCCCAAATCCAATTGCCTTCCATTGGGTTTCATTGATTCATGGCCAAGGCCTTGAAAGTGAAGTTCAAGCCCTTAATTTGGTCATATTCAAAATGTTTAGCTTCTGCCTACAGTTCAAGCCCTTGAATGTAATTTAAGGCCTTGAATTTCTTGACAATGATGATTGTTTCATTGGCTTGTCCTGCAAAAGCTCATGAATGTAGTTAGTACTTAGAGAGAGCTCCCCCTCAATTTATGCACCAGTATTAAGAATTCTCCTCCTTTTGTCAAGACGCTAAATCAAACCTTTCTAGCCATGGTCAAAGTCACAAATTGCCGGCTTTCAAGTATGCCTACAAAATAATAGATCAAACCTTTCTAACCTTGATATCGAATTTGGGTCCAACATAGGTTGTGACCCTATTTTGTGGTCTTGTTCCTTTTGGTACCTAAACCTGGATTATCTTGGTGTTTGGCTTTTTGATAGGACATGAGTAGGAAATATGACCCTTCCTTAAACAATAATTACATACGGTGTGAGATTTGTCTTTGTATGTTTCATGAACAAAGAAATTTTTGTAATTTTTCTTTTTGTTAAAATGATTGTATCCAATACCTTCTTTGTTGAAAGACATCTTTTGAGAGCCTAGCAATTTGTCTAACTTTTCTTATCCTTTAGAAAATTTTAATACTAATTTTTCTAGACCCTCATGTTTGGATTGAAGCTCTTTCTTTTCATTTTCAAGCATTTCAATTTTTGAAAAAAATTCACTATTTAATTTTTGTAACGACTTTTTTCAGAGAGTAAATTACGAATTGTTTTCTTCAAGGATTTTATCTTGGACAAATATTCTTGTTCACAACGAATGTATTGGATTAATGCTTAAGTTAATTCAT
This sequence comes from Carnegiea gigantea, assembly GCA_029747015.1. Taxonomy (NCBI): domain Eukaryota; kingdom Viridiplantae; phylum Streptophyta; class Magnoliopsida; order Caryophyllales; family Cactaceae; genus Carnegiea; species Carnegiea gigantea. The sequence goes on from JAKOGI010000372.1 coordinate 190,897, forward strand.
CCTTCGAATATTCAAGAAAGTCAGAATAATCTACCTCATTCAAGTTTTTAGATTCAGTTTCTTGAACATCATTCGCCATAAGGTATAGGTTTGTCATTTCTTCTTCTTTGTCACTGTCATTTGAGTCACTATCACTCGATGCGCCAATCATGGCTCTCTTGAACTCTTTCTTGGCTTTTTGTTTACGCTTTTCGGCTTTCATTTGCAAAACTGGACAATCTTTTATAATATGTCCTAGCAAACCACAACCAAAACAAGGACCCAAGTTAGAATCATCTGTATTGTTTAGAAATTTCGTACCTTTTGAGAACTTCTCATTTTTGCTTGATGATGATCCCCTTTTTGTAGAACTTCTTGGGATCAAATTTCTTTGACTTGAACATTTTCTTCAATCCTCTAGCGATCATTGCCATAGTGTCTTCATCCTCTTCACTTGACTCATCTTCCGAGGGAATAGTATCTTCACTTCCAGTTTTGAATGCTACTCCTTTCTTGAATTCAGTTTCTTTTTCTTCTTCATCTTCTTTAAGATGGATTTCATGCGTAAGGAGTTTTCCTAACAAATCATCCAAGGCTAGTGTCTTGATGTTTTGAGCTTCCTTAATTGCAGTGACCTTGGGACCCCACTTGTTCTTAGGAAGACACCAAAGTATTTTCCTGATCATCTCCTCGTTGGTGTAGGTTTTACCAAGGGACTTGAGATTGTTGGTTATATCAGTGAACCTTGTGAACATTTCTTTGATCGTTTCATCAGATTGCATTTTGAATAGCTCGTATTGATGAACGAACATGTTGATTTTTGTCTCTCTCACTTGACTTGTCCCTTCATATGTCGCCACCAACTTGTCCCATATTTCTTTGGCTGATTCACATGCACAAATATGATTGTACTCATTAGCATCTAACCCACAATATAATATATGCATGGCCTTACAGTTTTTTGACAGCCTTGCCAAGTCTTTTGGGTGTATTGATCTTCAGTTTTCATAACGATTTTTCCATCAATCGTGATTTGCAGAACGTATGGTCCTTTTGTCATAATATTCCATAATTCATAATCTTCAGTTTTGATAAACATCTGCATCAAATTTTTCCAATACAAAAAGTTAGTACCTCTAAATAAAGGTGGTCTAACAGTAGAGTGACCTTGATCATAATAGCCTTCTCCACTAGCGGCTATGATCGTTGCCCACTTAACGGTAAAGTCAAAATGCCGTGGGTTTGGCTCTGATACCAATTGAAGTGCAAAAACTACTAAATCACCCTAGAGGGGGGTGAATAGGGTGATGATCAAAATTGCAATTTAATCTAAATAAAGTGCGGAAAAGAAACGTGGATAAAACACAAGCGAATTTTTTAACAAGGTTGGGCCTCAACCGGCTTAATCTCCACCTAGAGTTCCCTAACTCTAGGATTAATCCGAATCTTTATTAAGAGGGATGATTACAACTCTAGAGTACACCTACTCTAAGTTCCAATATCTAAGTTGACACCCTCAACAAGGCTTGGTAAAGTTGACCCTTCAACTCTATAATCCCATCTAAACACTACTTGAATAGCTTAAAGAACAATAGCAAATTAAAGCTCAATCAATACAATAAGAGAGTGTGTTTGAGTATGCCAATGAATGCTTGTCTTGCTTCGTTTCTTCAGCTCTCAACCATCTTGCATATTTATAGGCAAGACTTGGAGAAATAGAAAGAAAGTAGTCGTTATGCATATCCAGAATTCAGCTTCAGTTCAAGGCCTTGAATGGTAGTTCAGTGCCCTTGAAGATTACACAATCCAGCTAGTAACGGCTAGTTGATCTAATTGACTGATTTGCAACGGCTAGCATATCTTTTGCTGACTTAAGATCTTCTTGAGCTGCTTTGTAGGCTTTTCATATACAAGGCAAATATCAACCATTTAAATATTGAACCTTTATTAAGAAAGGTCAAATATTTACTAACTTTGGCTCCCTAATAAAGTAACATATTTTATCTCATAATATCATAGTCAAATTTGAATTACAATATTATATCATAAAGATCACATATTCAAATTTGAATACTAAAATATTTCTTAGATATTATAATACCTTATATAATAAACATAATATGTTATTTAATAAACATATTAATTTACCAACTTCTTTTTGTCTTTCATCAAAACATATTCATAAAATACATTGTAAGCTTAATGAAGCTAACACCAAATGTAGTTTCATATGAGAACATGACGGTGATTGATGGAGAGCACATTGAGCTTCCAGTGGAGAAGGTAGTTTCCTTAGAAGGGAGACATCATCAACTGAAGGCTGCCGGAATTAAGGCTATTTGCCAGCTGATTATGCAAACATTTGAAAGTTCAGTAGATCTAGGCCGGAAACATGGGAGGGATTCTCTTGGCAGTGTAAATTTTGGTACGCTTACTGCAGTTAGGGATCCCAGAAAAGATGGAAAACCTGCAGCTGAGGTGAATGACACGAAACTTTGGCTAAAAGAGGGATCTATATGAAACCATTAGGATGACGAACTTCATTCATAAATAAACACGTTTGAGCAACAGCATAATTGGGAAGAAGTATTCTAGATAATCTGAAGCACTTTCCCAAATTTTTAATATTCACTTGATATCTGAGAAACACAGTACATCTTCGATAAAAATTATGCCAAGTTTCACAACCAAATAATTAGTGCACAGGCAAAGTCGTCACTGATCTACAGATTCTGCAGTAGCCATTTGCAGCTCATCAAATGAACCAAAAGAGACAAGGTACACCAAGGAATATCACATATGTGATATCTTGGACTAAACATTGGCATGCAATCAAATGAACCAAGAGAGACATGGACATAACAAAGAAATTTCAAACATATTGTCCTAAAAAATCGGCTAAGTTATTATGTTGAAATTATAGCTTTGAGGGTGAGTATAAGTGTTGTCAAACCATGTCACATCTGGTGGTGTGACTGATATGTGAGCATGTTGTAGGTCTTGCATTATATTTGATAAGCTTGTTAATTCCCACCAGATCGTCAACAGGGACTTCGAGAAACTGAGGGGGCTTTTCTAGAATTTGCTCTATGAAGATACAAGCATTGTATTGCTATTAGAAGATATAACTACTGTAATACTGTAGTAGTTACAGAAGCTGGTGAAAATATAAACCAACCGCGTGCGCCAACCACCAGCAAGACCAAACCAACATACAGTTCTTCTGAACCATGGATAAAGGTGAACTGGGAAGCCCCTATGGCTTATCCCAGCTAGTATTCTTTAAAATCTTGCCAAAAGCCAAGTCTGAATCAGGTTTGTTCAAACATAAGCAGGATCTAGAAACTCCCCCCATACCTGCTGGGCATAATATGCCACTATCAGTCAACTTTCCAAACACTCATCCTTGATTACGTCCTCCAAAGTTGGGCTTAATAATATCATGAAATTGTTTGGGGGTGTTTTGCCAAAAGGGTTGTTCGATAAGCATGAGTTTGAACAAAATATCCAACAAAGTTGTAGAAGGTAAAAATGCTCTCCTACTTACCTCTAAAATTGTTCTGCAATATCATAGTTCTACACAGCATAGTTTTATAAGAGTATTGTGTGCAACTATGATGCTCTTTTCATAGTTTTTGAATCAAACTTGTAAATCTGCCACATGTTACCAATGAGGCTGCATGCAGAGAAAAGGGAAATAAGGAAGATGGCACAGAAAACATACAGGAAATGAAAGATGATTGTTGAGAAATCAATTAATCGGATGAAACACAACTGGCCATCTTTCCTAATAAATGTTCAGATGGATGATGACCAAGTTCGCAGATCAAGTGCACAAAAACCCCAGTTTTGAAGGGACAATGAAGGATACTTTACATCATCGTTCACAAATAATCAACGATAAATTCAATCTATGATATGTGCAATTCCCGCCTATGTCATGCTAACTGCTAAACTACCGCGTTCAGCCTGTGATGCGACTGATCAAAAGATTCGACAATTTTTATGGGGCGGGACACGCCAAGAAAGGCGCATAAATCTTGCGTTGTGTCATAACGCGGCCTAGGAACGAGGGTGGGCTTGGGCTGTATGCTATGAGCACTGTTAATGCAGCGCAACTAATGAAACTTGGGTGGCGACTGGTGGTAGGGTCGGCCGAGCTATGGGCTAGGGCTTTTGTTACGGTCCAATTGCAAGGTATGGGACTTGAGTCCCACATAGATCATATGGGGGTTGATGTGGGGTTTATAGAGGTTTTGGGTTCTCCCAACCTTTGAACTAGCTTTTGGGATGGGCTCTTCCAAAGATCTGTATCAATTGGTATCAGAGCCACCATTATGTGTTCGCATCCTGAATCACGAAAAGGGTTACCTAAGGAGAGGACTACCTCTGTAATAGAGTAAAACTGTCTCGAAAGGAGAAAAGGGCTACCTAATTACCAGAGTGAAGCTACCTAGAGTGAAGCCGTCAGGACGACAATTGCGGAGCATAGTGGATTGTTACGGTTCAATTGTAAGATATGAGACTTGAGTCCCATATCGATTATATGGGGGGTGATGTAGGGTTTATATAGGCTTTGGGTTCTTCTAACCTTTGAGCTAGCTTTTGAGATGGGCTCTTCCAAAGACCTATATCAGTTTTGAGGTCTAAGTATTGCCAAGGGAGGGAATTCCTTCGCCCACTAAATACAACACGCCATACTGGTGCAGTGGTGCCTCCAACTGGTGGTGCGGTATTCTCGAACAGCATAAGCACGTAGCTACGGTAGTTGGGCTGGCAGTTGGTGATGGGCGATGCATACAGTTCTGGGTGGATTGATGGGCTGAGCCGTCCCACTACCTGATCTTCGCAGCACAATATGTACTGGATGAAGCACTTGAACAACGGATCCATGCGTATTCGGACGAGCAAGGCGGCTGGAAGTGGGACGGTTTTGAGGATTTCCTGCCCTCACTGGTTCTAGCGCGAATAGCGTCATTTGAACTGATGGAGGATGGAGTCGACGATAGCTATTATTAGATTGGAGAGAACGAAGACGAGTTCTCACTTTGGTCGGTAATCAATATCATACAACATGAACAAAAAGAACCAAGTGAGGGGACTTGAAATTGGGTCTGGAAAGTCCAAGCAAGCCAAAGGGTTCTGGGTTTTGTCTGGCTGGCGCTGCACAACCAGATTCTGACCAATGCCAACCGGGCTCAACGCGGCTTGACGAGTGGCAAGGCATGTGGCAATACTAGGGAATCAACGGAGCATGTGTTGCGTGGTTGCCCTAAAGCGCGAGGTATGACGGTTTCTTACTCGGCAAGGTTTGGATTATTTATCCCCCGATGCACTCTTAAACGAGTGGATAAGGGATAACGTCGAGCAAAACCGCAAGGACCTGAATTGGAGCACTAAGTTCCTAACTACATTATGGTATATATGGAAGTGGAGAAACGCACTATGCTTTGAGGATTCCAATGATGTCCCAGAATACAAGGGCCAGTTTTTGATTAATCGCTTCCAGCATGTGCTTTATGCATTAGGATTGGCGTCGGGCCCACTAACTCAAAGGCCATCGGGAAGTCAAGAGCTACTTGTTCATTGGGAAGCACCACTGGAAGGATGGGTGCTACTCAATACTGATGGAGCTTCAAAGGGGAACCCGAGAGTAGCTGCCATAGGAGGTGTAATTCGAGGACATCATATCGAGGTGAATGGATTTAGGGCTTCACTGAAAATTTTGGTACATGTACTTTAGTCAAGGCGGAGCTCAAAGTGGCGCTTCCTAGACTATATATGGCTAGTATTTTAGGGCTAAAGAAGATTTGGTTACAAGCGGACTCGATGATCATAGCATGGATGCTGCAAGGAAACGGGTCTTGGAATCCTTTTCACAAGCCGCTTATCTTGAAATGTAAAGAGATGATCGAACAAAAAGCCTAGGAGATCAAGGTTTTACACTACTATAGGGAGGCCAATTGTGTTGATAGGTTAGCTAATTTAGAAATTACTAAAGAAACAGGAGCAGTCTATTTTGATTCTCCTCTAAGAGAGGTTACGGAGGTCTTGAATGTTGCAAGGTCAATTGGCCCAGGAACGCTAAGTAATAATAACTTTTCTCTCTTCTAAACCAAAAAAAGAAAAAAAAAGTTGTTGGGTCTATGGACCCGGGGATCTATGATATAATTTGTATCAAAATGGGAGAGGGAGAAGGGGAAGATTCGTTTAATAGTTCTCCCACTTTCCCCTAGCCTCTATCTCCTCTCACAACATATTCAAATAAAGCAAGTATAAATCACATTCATTTCATTCCCTTTCTCTCCATTACCTTCCTCTTTTTTCGCCTCCCTGCCTACTCTCTACTTAATCCAAACAGTGTGTTAATTTAGCCCTTTGACTTAAGCCATCTTCAGCAAAATTAGCTGTTTAGGTAACGGATAGCGGTTCAGGTGGCAGATAGTTGTTTAGATAGCGGATAGCATTTCTAATTTACCTGTTAGCAGATAGCTGTTTAGATGAGCAGTTGAAACTAATGTGTTCGGTAAATTTAGCTGTTATGCTAGCTAATTGATGTTAATTGACATAAAAGGATATAAATAATCTCCAAAGATCAAATTTTTAAAGGATATTTTTTTTGCTAAAAGATATGAAACGCTACTTTTAAATGTCAAACGTTAATACTATTAGCTTTTCAAAAACGCTACTTAAAACGCAAGTGACTTGTTTGGTTGTATGTAATCAAAGTAGTAATGTAATCAAAATGGGAATGGTGATTCCATTATCCTGTTTGGTTACCATTAAGGAATGTAATCGAGATTGCATTGTAATCACATTTACCTCAACCTATGCAACTATAATTATTTGACTTTTTATAAACAATTATGATCGCATACCTTTGAATCAAAGTCTACCCAACCATAAACTATTACATTTGAGAACTTTCTTTTTCTTCTCTCCATTGTCTTTCCTCTACTTCCCCTCTCTTATTACTTTGATACAATTTTTTTAAAAGGTTTGAAGCCCCCTCGTCCCTCTCTCTCCTCTCCAAATTAGATAAAGTTTAATATACACCATGATCGCATTATTGCAACGGCATTTTTATACGTTCTAGACGTCGTCTCTCTCTCTCTCTCTCTCTCTCTCTCTCTCTCTCTCTCTCTCTCTCATCGTCTTCTCTCTACTTGGTAAACTTGAACAATATTACATTATTGTAATTTACAAGAAATAGAGTGAAATAAGTCTCATGTGAAATATTGTAATCATGATAATAAGATATTAGATAATAATTATCAACAGAGTTACAAATAATTAAAATAGGCAAAAATAAAATGTGAATTGAATTGCAAGTACTTCACGTCAAGTGTAAAATTAAGTATTGTTTATACATGAATTCATTCCATTACACTTGTAAAAACTTTGTAACCAAATATTGTAATGTAATTATTATCCCATTTCATTACACTAATAAATTACATTACATGATTGATTTCATTGTATAGTGATTGCATTACTTTCAACCAAACGCTACATGAATATTACTTACACTACTAAAAAAGTTGAAAATAACGACGGAATACGGCGATGGAATTTTTTAACGACGGAAGTGGCGACGGAAATGGCGGCGGAAGAACAACATCAAAAAAAAGTCAGAATATGCGATGAACTGGGTGACGGAAAAATAAGTCCGCCGCCAAAATTCAGTGTCAGCGGCGGAAATTCCGTCGCCTAAATAAAAAAAATTAAATTTTTTTATGGGCGACGGAATGTCCATCGCCTTCATTAAAAAAAATTAATTTTTTTATGGGCGACGGAATTTCCGGCGCCCATAAAAAAATTATTTTTTTTTTATGTGGGCGACGGAAATTCCGTCTCCCGGTCCGTCGCCCCCCAATTTAAGTGAACCAGCTCTCTGGTTCACTCACTCGACGCACGCAACAGAGAGGAAGAGAGAGAGAGGCCTTCGCCTTCGCCAACGCCACCCACCCGACCTTCGCCAGCGCCACCCACCGGCCGGCCGCCCCATTCGCCGCCGCCGTCGCCCTTCCCCCACCGTCGCCGGCCGCCGCCGACCCTCCGTCGCCCCTCTTCTCTGTTGTTTTTAACACATTTGAGGTGAGTTCTTCAACTAAATCAGTTATAATTTGTACAAATATTTGTATTAGATTGTTAGAATTTCAAAGTTAGTTCAAATTTATGTTAAAATGTGGTGTTTGTGTGAGGTTATTGCTTTAGTTTGCTTCAAGATTGGGGCAAATGCGATTTAGGGTTTAGGTTTGGTAGTTTGAAGTTAAAGTTTGATAGGTAGGTAGAATGAAATGGTTTAATTGATAATGTTGTTGTAATGTGCTATTTATGTGAGGTTGTTGCTCTAATTCGTTTTAAGAATTTGGTAACTGCGATTTAGGATTTAGGTTTGGTAGTTTGAAGTTAAAGTTTGATAGGTTAGTGAAATAAAATGGTTTCATTGATAATGTTGTTGAAATGTGCAATTTGTGTGAGGTTATTACTCTAATTTATTACAAGAATTTGGTAAATGCGATTTGGGGTTGGGGTTTGGTAGTTTGAAGTTGAAATTTCATATGTTGGTGGAATGAAATGTTTTAATTGATAATGTTATCGAAATTTGGTTGGAGATTTTGCTCAATGCAATTTAGCGTTTAGGTTTGGTGATGTGAACTTGAAAGTTGATATGTTGGTGGATTGAGATGTTTTGGTTTATTATTTTGTTCAAATGTGATGTTTGTATAAAGTTGTAGCTCATATTTGTTTGAAGTTTTCACTCAACGCAATGTACACTTAGATTTGGTTATTTGAAGTTTAAATTTGATATGTTGGTGGAATAAAGTGGTCAACTATGTATGAATTATTAGTTTTGTAATGTTCGTGAGAATGTAAGTATATTTATCACCTAGTTGTAAGTTTTTTTTGGGGTGCATGTGAAAATTTTAAAGTAAGCGTACATAATATATAATTGCCTAATTTATGTACTTATTATAATTTTGATTAAAATTAATTCTTATCAAATACCTTATGCGGTTATTGTTATTTGAGCAGAATATGAATGGTCCTCCACATTATAAGTGGATGTATAATAGATTACTATCTGATCGTAGTGGTTATACGCAAGAATTTCTAGATGGAGTAAACGAATTCGATCAATTTGCACGTACACAGATAGAGTTTCTGAATGAGGGAAAGTATAGATGTCCTTGTGCGAAATGCAGAAATAAGGTGTACTTGACACCTAATGAGGTCAAAATGCACCTTATGTACAAGGGTTTTGTGCAAGGGTATTGATTTTGGATAAGTCATGGGGAAATAGAACCTCAAGAGTATGGTTCTGGGTATCAAAATAGTAAAATTTCCGAAGTTGGATGTTCAAGTCATGTTAATAATGACTATTCTGAATCCTACATAGATCGGATGGAGGACATGGTTGATGATGCTGTAATAGCAAATCAAAATGTAAGGGAAGAGGGGTCAAGCACTTGCCGAGAACTATTTTATAATATAGTTCAAGTTGCTCAACAACCCTTATATGATGGTTGCTCCACCCACAGTGAGCTATCTGCGGCGGTGAGACTGTTAAGTATTAAATCTGATCATAATATGTCTCAAAACTGTTTCAATGAAGTTGTTTAATTAATGAAAGAAATGTGTCCCCCTAACAACCGCGTGCCTAACAACTATGGGCAAACAAAGAAGGTTGTTAAAGATCTCGACAATGATGTGGTCCAAATTGATTGTTGCCGAAAAGGTTGCATGCTATTTTATAAGGAGGACGCAAACTTGGATGCGTGCAAGTTTTGTGGGCATTCAAGATGGAAGAGGCAAAGGTCACAATGAAGGAATCAGAATCCATTGCCATACTCAAGGATGCATTACTTGCCGTTAAAACCTCAAATGCAGAGTTGTACGCATCAAGAAGTAGTGTAGAGCACATGAGATGGTATTATGAACATCGGCGTGAGGACGGTGTTCTATGTCATCCATCAGATGGGGCAGCATGGAAACATTTCGACTCCAAATACCCTAAATTTGCTACAGAGTCTCGGAATGTGAGGCATGGCTTATGTGCTGATGGATTTAATCCTTACACATTGTCTTCAAGATCATACTCCATTTGACCGGTGGTCGTTACACTTTATAACCTTCCCCCTGAAATGTGTATGACCACACCGTTTATGTTCTTAACTTGTGTAATCCCGGGGCACAAAAATCCCAAGAACAACATAGATGTATATTTACAACCTCTTGTCGATGAGTTGAAAGAATTATGGGATGTTGGAGTTGAGACTTATGATATTTCTACGGGGCGTACATTTCAGATGAAGGTTGCACTTATGTAGACGATTAATGATTTTTCCGCATACGGAATGTTATCTAGGTGGAGTACTAATGGCCAATTGGCATGCCCCGTATGTATGAAACAGCGAAAGGCTTTGAGATTACGAAATGGAGGTAAATTCTCATAGTTTGACTGTCATCGGTGTTTTTTGCTAAGGAATCATGCGTTCAGAAGAAATAGAACCGCATTTAGGAAAGGGAGAACTGTTACAGGGGGTCCTCCTCGCCGATTGTTCGGGGAAGAATTTTATGTCGAGGTGGAAGATTATCCAATGGCAACCACAAATGGTGACTTTGGCGTACCAGGATTTAAGGAGAATGAGCACAACTGGACGAAGAAGAGTATATTATGGGAGTTGCCTTATTGGCAATACCAACTGCTCCGCCATAATTTGGATGTGATGCACATTGAGAAAAACTTCTTCGAGAACATTATCAACACTGTGATGGATGTTAATGGGAAAACAAAGGACAATGCAAAATCAAGAATGGATGTTGCCGAAATATGTGATAGGCCAGAATTACATTTACATCTAGGCCCAAGTGGCAGGCTGGTTAAACCAAAGGCGAAGTTCGTACTTCCTATGGATAAAAGAAGAGAGTTGTGTGAATGGGCGAAGGAGCTTCAAATGCCTGATGGATATTGCTCTAATTTGAGAAATATCGTGGACCCTAATGAGGCTAAGTTCAACAACATGAAAAGTCATGATTGTCATGTCTTCATGGAGACTCTTTTACCAATTGCATTTGGTGCGCCCCCAGATGATGTGTTGAAACCTCTTATTGAGATAAGCCAGTTCTTCAAGAACTTATGCTCAACAACATTGCGGGACGATATGCTTGAGGAACTGCATCGCAACATTGTCATCACTTTGTGTAAGTTGGAGACCATTTTTCCTCCTGATTTTTTCAATGTCATGGAGCACCTACCAGTGTATTTGGCAGAAGAGACTCAACTAGGTGGTCTAGTACAATACCGATGGATGTATCCATTTGAGAGGTAAATTATACTATAATTGATGAAACCTTCTATGAATTCTTATATGTGGAATCACTTAAAATCCATTGCAATTGTGAACTGCGTAGGTTCTTTGGCCGATTGAAGAGAAAGATAAAGCAGCAAGCGTGTCCTGAAGGTTCAATCACAGAAGCATATCTAGAGGCAGAGAGGACATTCTTCGCCTCCTATTACTTCTGCTGTAATGTGCCCTCCATACGCAGTAGGTGCAGGAGAAATGAGGACGACGATGAACATGTTAATCATTTTCCAACTCTGTCCGTGTTTGCACCGTAAGGGACTGCTATTGGCAGGGAAAGATCAAGGTATCTCACAGATGCTGAATATGTTGCTGCCCACCTTCACGTGCTGTTAAATTGTAACGAAGTTAAACCTTATATAGGGTGAGTGGTATTTTCACTTCCAATTCAGTTTATCATTCATAACGCAAGTATGTTAATAGGCTTCGTAAAATGTGATAGAATTTTCACGAACCAAGTGAGAGCATCACGTCCCAATGTCAGCGATACAGATGCCGACACCATCATCGAAACTCATTTCGCAGAGTGGTTTGGCGAGAATGTAAGTATTCGAACTCATTTATTCATAATTTGAACATAGCAATTAATTAGGTGCATTATATTAATTAAAACTACATATTATGTCACCTTAGGTGCATTATATTCAATTGTTCGAGACCGACAAATATTGCTACCTGAGCCAATTGGCTGTGAAGTCAAAACGGTGTGTGTCGACGTGGACGGCACATAGAGTAAATGGATTCAAATTCCACACAGAAGCTCGTAGCGTCGGGAAGAGAACATATAATTGTGGTGTTGGTGTTTGTGGCACTGGGGAAGGCGATATTGAGAATGATTATTATGGTGTACTAGAGGACATTGTCCAAATTGAGTATGTAGGCGAACCACTAAAACGATGTGTGCTCTTCAGTTGTCAGTGGTTCGACCCCAAATTGAATCGTGGGACACGATCTCATAAACTAAGTAATCTTATTGAGGTCCACTGTACAAGAAGGTACCGAAAGTACAACCTATTTATCTTCCCAAATACCGCATCACAAGTATACTTCATGCCACATGCAGATCGCTCAAGGGATAGGGCTAATTGGCTTGTTGTCATACTAACCAAACCAAGGGCGAGAGTGGATCAGCAGTACACGCTACCTACTGCGTACCAACAAACGGACATGGCGACTGTCGTCGAACATGCGAATGACGCCATCCCTGCATCATTAGTGGATGAAAGTGCACCACCGGAAGAGGTTAATGATGAAATAGGGTTTTCATGCATTCAGGGTAATGACGAGATAGATGAGGTAGAGAATGGTGAGGATGATGAAGAGGGGAAGTGGGATGATGGTGATGAAACAGATGAAGTTGAAGAAAATTTGTATTTGTCTGATGATGATGACGATGACATTGATGACGATGAGGATGCAGACGATTGAGTGCTTATGAATTCTTATGTGTATGAGTAATTTGCATGTGAAACAATTGTTTGTGACTTTACTTATATTGTATGAATGGACTTTGCAAAATATGTGTCACCTACGTACCTATTATGATGTATGACGAAAACGGTTTACATGTGCAATCATTATATATTTGCACTTGGCGTTGTTGTCACCTATTTCAGGTATGGATTCAAGTTCTTGTCGAGTAAAGTCCTCCCCTCGAGGTAGAGGACGAGGGCGTCGAAGCTCTGCCGTTGATCCGACCACAATGGATATTGATCCATCTTCCCCCCAGGTACCTCATACACCAGTTCAGCCAGGAGCGACAATGGCTGCTTACATACCAGGTATTTCAGGACCCCTGCCTCCCCCATTTGGGGCTTTCCATCATCAGACCTCATACATTCCCAACCGAAGCATCATGTGCGGCCAATTTGCCTACAACATTCCTCCAAACCCCCATGTTGTTTACACTATGCACCCCACTACCCAACCCACTCCACAACCCACTCACCCTAACACAAACCAGTTCTAAGAGAACATTGGAAGTGGTGAAAGCGAAGTACAATCCAGTCATGGGAGCACTCGAGCAAAGACTTGGATTGAGCCAGATGGTAACGGGTAAGTTTTCATTTGTTATATGTTATAAAGTACTACATGAATTTTGCATAACAAGTAATGAATTTTATGTGTAATGGTCGATTAGGTTTCTCCCCAATGATGGTGTTGTTAGTAGGATTTCGCTCATATTTCAAAGCAAGTTTGACGGAGCTTGGCCTACTTGGAGCAAAGTGCCCAAACCAGTACGAGATTTATGGTTCGGAGAGTTCAAGGTAACTACAGTGACTTCGTATTAACAGTTTTAGAAATATGTGATAAATTACTATTGAATTATTTGATGTGTTATTTGTTTTCATAATTGCAGAAGTGGTTTGCTTGGGATTCGGTCCATGAGGATCGTATAAGAAGGAATTTTGAAAACGGAGGCAATGCATGCTTGAGAGACTTCTTTGGCAAAGCAAGGAAGCGTAACAAGAAGCATGTCTGGCTCGGTGATGCTCAATGGGAGGAACTCCACTAGCACTGAGCGAATGAACATTACAAAAAATTGTGTGAGACAGTCCAGAAGAACCGACTGGAGACTCCAAAAAGTGGTGGTCCATCTCTCCACACTTGTGGCTCGATCCCTATGCATGAGCATAGGCGGCGTCTGGTAAATGAATTAATGTTTGCTATGTATTCCTTTAAGTTCAATACTGTATTTTGTGTTGTGCTTGACATCATTCTTTCTGGCACGTACATAGAGGGAACAACTTAGGACGGAGCCCACCATTGTTGAATTATTCAGTCGAACTCACAAACTCCAGGGCAAAGATGATGCCCATTGGGTTGATAAGAAATCACAACAAACATATGTAAGCAATTAGCTATTCTCAATCTTCATTAGTAGTTTAACATGAACTCGTATACTTTATTTGAAGTTATTGTACTATGCATGATTTCGTGCGCATGTTGCGGTATTGTACGAAACCTTTGAACGTGATTTCCAAAATGTTATAAACTCTCAAGGGACTGGGGATGGCTCTTCTCAAGATCCAAACCAACCATTTCCCAACCCAAATGAGTTGTGGGTGAAGACGTTCAAGAACAAGAAGGGTCGTATTTACGGCATTGGTGACGAGGCTGTCAACATGAGGGAATCCGGTTACTTCAGTCCCACTCAAAGATCCGGTATTGTTTTCATATTAAACTTCCAACAACCATGGTTATACATTGAATTTACTTAATGGCAAAGCTAATATAGTAATTTACTTAAATGCCTGTCCGCAGGTTCCGGTTCTACGCCATCGCAACAGGAGCTCAATGACTTAAGGGGTCTAGTAACCAACTTGGGGGGTGAGCTATTGTCACAAGCTGAAAGTTACCGGTTGGTTATGGAGAAATGTAAGCAACTGGAGGAATCCAACAGATTGCTCACACAAAGCAACCAACAACTAAGACAACAAATGATGAGCATCGATCAGCACCTCCAAGCTTTCTTTTAAATGCAACAGGCGTCTGGCTCTGGATCTCAGCCACCATTTACTCATCCCTCGCAACATAATGAGGAAGATGGTGAGGCAGAGGAAGAGGAAGAGGAAGACCTTGGTGATTGAGTTGGTTGTAGTTTTCCTTCAGCAGGTGGCTCTTCTGCTTATCTTTACGAAGTACATCATATCGCTTGCTGCTTGCTTCCCCTCCCCTTTCTGCTAATTTCACTCTCCTCCCCCTGGTGCTTATTTAACTCCCCTTCCATTTGACGCTTACTTCACCCTCTTTTGCAAACATATATATAATTTCATTCTCAATTACTGGTAACTTCTGGTTATTTTGTTTGGATTTGTGGTTTGTGATATATACAGACTTTGTTTGGAACTTGTAGTGTGTGATATGTAGAGAGTTTGTTTGGAACTCGTGGGTTGTGAATTGAAAACCCTTGGTTGGATGTGATGTGTTCTGTTAGATGTGGAATTCCACCTTTGTGTAGCTTGAAATTGTTGAGAACGTTTCGAATGAAGCCCTATTCGAAGCCATTGGATGTTGATTGAGTGCGAAGATCTTGTAAATTTCTTGTAGGGAATGATTTGTATGTACGGATTTGATCAAAAACAAGCGATTTTATTTTTTAAAAAAGAGGAACCCAGCGACGGAAAGGCGACGGATAAGGGAAAAAAATTTTTTTGGGCAGGGGGTGGCGACGGAATTGATAATCCGTCGCCATCAGCGACGGAAATTCCGTCTCTGATTTCGTCGCTGATGGCGACGGATAATCAATTCCGTCGCCCCCTGCCCCGCCACTTTTCTTCGCCAAAAAAGTATGTCGCAATTTCTGTTGCATAATCCGTCGCCGGCTGCTCAGCGACGAGTGAAAATCCGACAACCTCATTCCGTTGCTGATCTTAAATTTCCGTCGCTGAATAATCATATTCCGTCACTGATTCCGTCTTTATTTGGTATGTTTCTTGTAATGTTAAAATGATCGTCAAAACACTAGTTTACCGAACATTAAAAATTAACTAATTAGTGTATTGATCTGGTCAAAACACTAAACGCTACCCAAAACGTTGTTACAGAACTCAGCCTTAATAGTAATTGTGAGGGAACTCAGATAAGTGTGGGTGCATCTGATAATAATGCAAAGCTAAAGAAATTGAATTAATTCAAGCAAAGAAAAACTTAACGTAAATATGAAATATACAATTCATGCCGACTTTACTATGCTTGGCAATTTGCCTAAATTCAACCAGTCAAATTTATTATCATTTCTAGATAAACATAGAATTCATGAGTACCTATAATTGACATAAATTTATTATCATGACGTATTTCAGTTTTACAAGATTCGGATCAACCAACGGGTTCAGAGCGAGCGTCTTTTCTGTGAGTTATTTTTCTATCTTCAAAATCAAAAATTCTACTTTCAAAATCAAAAATTCTACATATTTATTACTCAAAATTGTCACGATTTAATGAAAAAGCATAATAATTGTAATTTCTGAAAAGAATATTAAAATTATTCAAACTTTTTATTATAATATATGAACATCTTGTATGGATGTGCAAAGAATCAAGTCTCACTAGTTTTTGGCTAGATCGACACGTATATTGAAAGAAAGTCAATAGCAGGTCCTCTATTTATGGGGCAGCCCGTCTAGAGCATTTTAATGAGTTGTAGCAGTTTAATCGCTAATAATCTATTTAATAATTTAACATTTTATTAACTAGCCTACCAATGTCCAATCAAGTAAAACTTTATTAATGGACCGACCCCAATATGGATACTTCTAGCCGTTTTCCTACCACTAGTATCATAGCTTAAGACCAATTAGAACCAAACCAAATAAAATTGAATAAAAAAAATATAAGATCTTATCTTGTAGTTATAACATCAAAATTTTAAATTATTATAAATTAATTGATTTAAAAAATAATTAGATATATTTATTTAACTAAGTATAGAATGGTATGCCTTGCTGATCTTTAATACTTGTCTTCTTTTAAATTAACTTTTTTTTTAAAGATTAGATAATTATTTCATACAATTTTATACCAATTTTAACTTTTTTTTATTTAAAAGTTGTGTACAATGTTATTTTCAGATAATGGAGAAAAAAATAAATTTATTATTGTTTAATTTGTAAATAGATGCAATAGTTATATGATGTCTTTTTAAGCTATTCGATAAAAATGACTAATCAGTATTGTTAAGAGAGATAAATTAGAGAAAAATTAAAAACTAAGTTTATAATGTTCAGGTCAAGCGAGCAGGTTCAGGTTCGGGTCGGGTTTGATCCGTTAATTTACGGGTTTTTTTGGGTTTGATTTATTTCGGGTTTAGGTCGAGAAAATCATGCTCAAAATTCAAAATTTTCGGGCAGGTTGGAATCGAGTTTTCGGGTCGGATCAAATTTTGTCAAGTCTAGTGATGACGCAAGGACCAATACGTAAATAGAAGAGATGAAAATTGAAACACCAAACAATTTCAATTGAGCAAGCAAAATTTAACTGGGCACATCTAAAATTCTCCCAAATTGACATGACAAAACACTTGTATAAATACCCAAACAAGCTCACAAATAGAAGCAAGTTAGACCATTTTCAGTGATGAGCTAATGTTTTGGCTCATCAGTGGGGGCCTATATATGCCACATTTAGACCTATCAATTCGGACGGACGGGTTAAATACAGGTCGGGTGTATTTGAATTCGGGTAAAATACGGGTCAGGTGTATTTCAGATTCGGGTAAAATACGGGTTGGTGTATTTTGGTTTTACGGGTTTTGGATCAACCAACGGGTTTAAAGCGCCTTTTCTCTGAGTTATTTTTCTTTTTTCAAAATCGAAAATTCTGCATATTTATTACTCAAAATTATCAGTATTTAATGAAAATGCATAATAATTGTAATTTCTCAAAAGAATACTAAAATATTCAAATATTTTATTATAATATATGAACATCTTATATGAACGGGTAAAAAATTAAGCCCCACTTGATTTTGGGTAGATTGATCCGTACATTGAAAGAAGGATAATAGTGGGTCGATTAGTTATTGGGCAACCCGTCTAGAGCATTTTAGTGGTTTATAGACTTGTAGTAGTGTCACCGCTAATAACCTATTTAATGATTAGTATTTTTATGAACTAACCTACCAATGTCCAATCAGGTAAAGCTTTGTTAATGGATCGACCCCAATATAAATATGGCTAGTCTTTTTTCTACCGTTAATATCATAGTTCAAGACTAGTCAGAACGAAAATCAAATAAAATTAAATAAAAGAAGTACAAGATATTATCTTGCAGTTATAATATCAAAAATTTAAATTATTATAAATTAATTAATTTTAAAAAAATTAGACAGATTTGTTTTACTAACTATAAATGGTATGACTTTCGCATCTTTAATACTTATCTTCTTTTAAATTAACTTTGTTAAAAAGATTAGATAGCTATTCCACGTAATTTTATACCTATTTTTAATGTTTTTTCATTTAAAAGTTGTGTACGGTTTTATTTTCAGAGAATGGAGAAGAAAAAATGAGGTTATTATTGTTTAATTTGTAAATAGATGTAATAGTTATATAATGTCTTTTCAAAATACTCAATAAAAACGGCTACTCATTATTGTTAAAAGAGATAATTAGAGAAAGATAAAAAACTAAGGATATAATGTTCAGATCAAGCGAGCGAGTTCGGATTCGGGTTGGGTTTGACCTGCTAATTTGAGGGTTTTTCGGGTTCCGGTCGAGAAAATCGTGTTCAAAATCCAAAATTTTCGGGCGGGTTTGGGTCGGATTTTTGGGTCGGGTCAATTTTTGATAGGTCTAGTCACATCAGCTTATGGGCTAATTTTTTTGGCTCACAATTCTCTCCCTCTCCAATGTGAAGCTCACCAAATGAAATAATACTTATAAACCCCACTCTACAACACATAACTTTCTTTTTAATATCCCAAAAAAGAAAAAACCAATTAAAATTAAAAAACACAAAAAAGCATGATAAAAATGGAGAAGCTGGCTCACGGCCACGAGCCAGCCCGTGAGCCGCTCGCAGGCTCCCATCGCTGCAAAGGATGCGAGCGGCTCAGCCTGCATTCTCAGACGGGCAAGTCAAAATTTTGGCCTCATTGGATGTGCTCTAACAACCAGGACTGGAGATATTTTATTGGCTACACAAAAAAACAAAGAAAATAAAAAGAAAGAAAGATTCTCACCTAATCAAGCAATTCTCCAAAATCAATGAAACAAGATTCCTAGTTAGTAGTCACCAACCCTGTCCCTACCAACCAAGTGTCGGTCTTGAATCTCGTTGATCCATCATTCATAAGTAGTGTTGATTGTTCATCAGTCATCACCATTCACATTCTCTCTCTCCTCTTGCTCTGTTTAGGACATTCATGGGGATGGGAAGCCATGGAAGAAGCATTGAAGCTCCTCTTATTTCAGCCAGCCATGAAAGCAATCCTAAGAGAATAACTTGGAGCAGAGTCTTCTTCCTTCTTCTTGCGCTGCTCACCATCTCGGGTCAGCTCTCTCTCTCTCTCTCTCTGTTTCTGTTAAATTTGGCTTTGAGAGGAGGAAAAAATATCTCTCCTTTTTCCTTTTTTTCCCCCCTTTTAATTACCCTTCTTGAGGTTTTTTTTTCCCCAGATTCAAATCTATTTATTTTTGATAAAAACCCAGAAATTTGAAGTTAAAGTCTTGCCAAAATCTGAACAATTGGATTTCGATTTTTTCGGCGGCTTTTTGGCTGGGAGAAAATGATGAAATATTGAATTGCAAAATGATAAGTGTCTTGCTACGAAACATTTTATAAGTGTCTTATTTTAACTTAAAAATCATACTATTATGTTTCTAAATTGAAAAAAAGGGTAGGATTAAATAGCATAAGCATATTACAACTTATAAGTTATATAAAATCATCTTTTTATTCATAATTTATCACATTTTTAAAATACGTGTATCATATGTACTCGTGGATAGGGTTAATATGATTAGAGTATCATTTAATATTTTATCGGCGTAGCCGACCAATATTTAAGGTTGGCAATTTATAATTAAGTATAATCATTGAAAATTATATGATTTTAAATCATAAAATATGTTAATTTATGATGAGACAAGACACTTAAGAGTGTCTTATGGTAAGACATATATTACTATCCATATTGAATTATGAATGAACACAATTCATAGAAAGTGATCTTTGGGTGTTAAGAAATGAACAAAATTTCATACAAGTGGGATTTAGGTGTGATCTTTGGGTGTGAAGAAATGAACAACTTCTTATATCTATCCTTACAGCTTACTTACATCTGTTTATAACTTTTTACATCTCCTTACAGTTTCTTACAATTTGTTATATTTTCTTACAACTTACATCCGCAATTTGTTATATTTTCTTACAACTTACCGCCGCATCTTATCGAGAGAAAAAGAACAGGCCCTAATAAACTAACAGTTTTTCGAAGGATTCTGATAAACTAATATATTTCACTTGACTGTATTTTACTTCTATTTTTAGATGTCAAATGTTGATGGCGTGCCGGTATTAATTTGCTGTGAGAATTGGTGGAATGAAAGAATTTTTCTTAGCTTAAAATTCATTAGCTTAGACAGTCTTTTTTTTTCCCCCCCTCTTTCCCTATTGGAAATATATTTCTCTGTGATTTCTTACTTGAAGATAATTGATTTTGCATATAGCTTTCTTTTCAGTCCAGGTTCATTGATTCTTCCACTCAACACTTTGTTGTAGCTATCAAAATGCAAAATATGTAAATAATAACCCCCCCCCCCTTGAGTTTTGACCTAAAATTAAGCTGCCTTTTTGTTGTAAAATAATTTGTTAAAATTTGAAAAATCCTCTCTGCTACTTTATATATGGTTTTCTCACTTGAAAAGTTTATGGAATATTCAGAAGAGGAGTAAGTTTCTTAGGAAAAGGAGGATGCGATTTATCAAACTCTTGCAGAGATTCCGCAATACAATTTGACATGATACTGGGACTTCAGTACCAAACATTCCTTGAATGAAAAATCCCACCTATTAGTGAAGTTTTACCGCAGCTTATCTTTGACAAAATCATCCTATATAAATTCAACACCAACATATTCATTTCCAAGCTAAAAAAGGTTGAAGTTTCTAACAAAATTCATGACAAATTTCAATTGCTCTCTGTTTTCCACATTCCTAGCTTTAGGCCTTGCCTTTGGGAGCTGCAAGACATCTTGGACGGTGATCATAAAGGACAAGTACAATGGAAGAGCACAAGTCCATGACTCAGAGGTTGTGGAGTCACAGAGAGGAGTGGTTGCAGCTGATGATGGCCGATGCTCGGACATTGGGGCTTCAATGCTCCGAAACGGCGGGCATGCGGTTGATGCTGCGGTGGCCACCGCCTTGTGTCTCGGAGTGGTGAATCCCATGTCTAGTGGAATTGGGGGTGGAGCTTTCATGGTTGTCAGCTCAGGTTCAACCTCGCAAGCCTTGGCTTTTGATATGAGAGAAACTGCTCCTGCTGCTGC
Source organism: Carnegiea gigantea (assembly GCA_029747015.1). Taxonomy (NCBI): domain Eukaryota; kingdom Viridiplantae; phylum Streptophyta; class Magnoliopsida; order Caryophyllales; family Cactaceae; genus Carnegiea; species Carnegiea gigantea. The sequence goes on from JAKOGI010000372.1 coordinate 212,239, forward strand.
TTCTCAGGTTTGTTTCTGGCTTTCTTCTCAGACAGTGTGGTTCTTGACATCTGTAAAATAAACATGACTTGCAAACTTAATATGAAAATAAAAAAAGATGAAGAAAAGGTTTTCTTTTTTTGGGGGGGGGGGGCCGGTGTGGGTATCCAATGTTAGATGGGTAATACTTTTTGTTATGAAGTTTGCATTGGATCATCAACACAATCTTTCTCTAGACTTGGCAAACGGGTCATCCAAATCGATGATTTTGGCTTGATTTAGATAAATTTGGGCTTTGGACCAGAATCCAATTTACGCATTCTAGTTATGAATGTAGTTTATCCAAGTCAACATTTGGACACAAGATGTGCCAAATCGATGCAAGTTGGCATATGACAGCAAAACACAAGCTCATGAAATGAAACATAGTGACCTGCACTGATATTAGTTGTAACAAAGACAGAACATGTACAAGAACGATCCTGAGGCCAAATCCAAAGGCCCTTTGTCAATGGGTGTCCCCGGAGAGCTGGCAGGTCTGTACGAAGCGTGGATGAAGTATGGCCGGTTGCCATGGAAAACTCTGTTCCAACCCTCCGTAGAATTAGCAAAGAATGGCTTTGAAGTTCTCCCCTATCTAGCAAAGGATATTGCAACACATGACACGAAAATACTGGGCGATCCCGGTTTAAGGCAAGTATTTGCACCAAAGGGTAGGCTCTTGCAGACAGGAGACATCTGCTATAATGTTGAACTTGCGGAAAGCTTGGAGGCAGTAGCAGAGGAAGGGCCACAAGCCTTCTACAATGGCAAAGTTGGCCAGAAGTTCGTGAAGGATGTGCAAAATGCTGGAGGTATTCTTACAATGGAAGATCTGAGGAATTACAAGGTGAAAGTGACTGATGCTCTGGCTGTTGAGGTTATGGGGTATAAACTATTAGGGATGCCACCACCTTCAAGCGGAACCCTCGGGATTTCCCTGGTAAGTGCCCTTGGCCATTGAATATTGGTAGCTTTACTACATCTAGTGGGTTTTACTTTAGCCTGGCATCTCAAAGTAAATTTGGAGCTTCAGGATATCAGCTTGTTCTGTAGATCTAGCTTGTCTAGACCTAGAAAAACAAGGACCGACCTTGGAGGGTTACTTGGCCTGAAGCTGAGGAATCCAAAAACGAGAACCAACTCGTGCACAATTACTTGACCTGAAGAGCCAGAAACAAATCCTAACAGTAACTAAGTCAAGGCACACTCATTTCCAAACTCAACTGAAACTTGCCTAACCGAGACTGGTACATGTTCTGGCCGATAATCCACCTTAATATGAGCTGTCTCAAGCCCAATCTTCATAAACATGTAACGCAATCAACCTAAAATAAACCCAAACCAAACACCGTGTTTCACACAAGTAATGTCATTATGTTTCTCTTTTCATGTGCTTGGTGCTAACTGCATAGTACTCTCCCTGTCACAAGTAATAATATTTTCCCTTTGGGCAAGGCGTGTTCTACCGGAAACTGAGAATGTAGGACATCGAAAGTAAAGGTACCAAGTCCTTCTAAGTATGGCTTTAAATTTAACTTCCTCGTGATTTTTTCCCCCTACTTTTTGGGTGCAACAGATCTTAAATGTACTCAGCAACTATGGGAGTGCCCGTGCTCTGCAAGGATCTTTAGGCTTACATAGACTAATCGAGGCTATGAAGCATATGTTCGCCATCCGAATGAACTTGGGCGACCCTGATTTCGTGGACATTGCTCAGTATATGTCCAACATGACCTCCCCATCTTTTGCAAAGAAGATCTGGCGAAGGATATACGACAACACCACCTTCCCTCCTGAATACTACATGACCAGGTACAGAACCATGATTCAATTAGGTAGTCACTGAAACAGAGAGTAGAAAAGGAAGAGATGGGGGGTGTTTGGTAAACAACTTTTTGGAGAGCTTTTTGGTTAAAAAGAACTTTTTGGACCAAAATTAGCCGTTTGACCTAGTCAAAAAGCTAATTTAATTATTTGGTAGAATAGCTTTTTGGAAGAGCTTTTTGGATCCAAAAAGCTAATTTGAAAAAGCTAATTTGATTAGCTTTTTGGAAAAGTTTTTTGGGGAATTGACTTTTTATCTCATAACTTTGTTAAAAATAGCTAATTTCACCAAACAGTTTTTTCACAAATAGCTAATTCAAACAGTTAATTCAAACAGCTAACAGCTAATAGCTAATACAAGCAGTAACAGTTAGCAGCTATTTGTCAAACAGGCCATAATATTACAGCTCTATATTCTTTAATTTTGCAGGTGGAGTCAGCTACAAGATCATGGGACCAGCCACTTCTGCATTGTCGATGCAGACAGAAATGCAGTGTCAATGACAACAACAGTGAATTCCGTGTTTGGTGCAGGGGTACTATCCCCTTCTACTGGGATTGTTCTCAATAATGAAATGGATGATTTCTCAACCCCAACAGAAGAAAGTCCTGAGCAGCTCCCTCCTGCTCCAGCAAATTTCATACAGCCGGGGAAGCGGCCCCTGTCTTCCATGACTCCCCTCATTGTTCTAAAGGTAGGACAATTTTCCATTGGGATTCTCTTGTTTTTTCTCCAAAGGACTTTGATTATGGTGTCTCTGTGAATTGACAGGATGGTAAGTTGGCTGGTGTCATTGGGGGCAGCGGAGGAATGAATATAATCCCAGCAGTGACCGAAGTTTTCATTAACTACTTTATTCTGGGAATGAATGCTGTCGCTGCTGTTCAAAGTCCTCGGGTCTACCACAAGGTCTCATACTTCCTTTTCAGCTTTCTTAACCCCCCCCCCCTCTTTCTTGCTCTTCTTTTGGTATGCATTTCGCTAGATTCCATCTCAAATTTACATAAAAATGTTCGAATTCCTAAAAATGATCAATTAATCAATGAGCTAATAAGGCTACTGTCCCAACTCCCAATACAGCATACCATGCCACTCATGAACCCAGCAAATCATGTGTTAATCTCCTTGAGCCAACTAAACTATTAAATCATTTCGTTATACAGTGTCTACAAAATATGTTTTCTACAAATTCTTTTTGTGCATCTCCCAGAAACAAAAATCTACCTCTTTGCTTGTAGGCTGCCTACTTCTAGATATCCACCGTATGATGGTAGGATTCACACTGGGAGTATTTATTGTCGTATTCCATTATAAGGTGCCTAAGGCTTTATATGAAGTTGCCTTAATAGAATCTTTTTGGACCTAAGGCCGAATTCCCCAGAACATCATACTAAAACTAAGAAATATTTTGTTTGTTACACAAGCTAACCCTTGATGCTTGAATTCGTTTCTATGCAGCTAATCCCAAATGTAGTTTCATATGAGAACGTGACGGTGATTGATGGGGAGCACATTGAGCTTCCAGAAGAGAAGGTAGTTTTCTTAGAAGGGAGAGGTCATCAACTGAAGGCTGACGGAATTAAGGCTATTTGCCAGCTGATTACGCAAACATTTGAAAGTTCAGTAGATCTAGGCCGGAAAAATGGAAGGGGCTCTCTTGGCAGTGTAAATTTTGGTACGCTTACTGCAGTTAGCGATCCCAGAAAAGATGGAAGACCTGCAGCTGAGTGAATGACGCGAAACTTGGCTAAAATAAGGATCTGTATGAAACCATTAGGAGGATAAACTTCATTCATACACTAAATATACATTGGATTCAGCGATGCAATGTCAATTATAGTGCATGTTTGTGCAATAGCATAATTGGGAAGAAGTCTTCTAGACAATCTGAAGCACTTTCCCAAATTTTTAGTCTTTACTTGATATCTCAGAAACATAGTACATCTTCAACAAAAATTATGCTAAGTTTCACAACCAAATAATTAGTGCATAGGCGAAGTCGTCACTGATCTACAGATTCTGCAGTAGCCATTGGCAGCTCATCAAATGAACCAAAAGAGACATGGTACACCAAGGAATATCACATATGTAATATCTTGGACTAAACATTGGCATGCGAGTATGCAACCAAATGAACCAAGAGAGACATGGACATAACAAAGAAATTTCGGTCATGTTCGACAACAGAGTTTTGGGTAGCATTTAATATTTTGACCAGATCAATACACTAATTAGTTAATTTTTACTGTTCGGTAAACTAGTATTTTGACTAACATTTCAAATAGCGTTTAGCGTTTTAAGTAGCGTTTTTGAAAAGCTAATAGTATTAACGTTTAACATTTAAAAGTAGCATTTCATATTTTTTAGCCAAAAAATATCATTTAAAAATTTTATCTTTGGAAATTATCTATATTATTTCATGTCAATTTACATTAATCGGCTAGCATAACAGCTACATTTACTGAACACATTAGTTTCAACCGCTAATCCAAACAGCTATCCGCTAACAGCTAAATTAGAACCGTTATCCGCTACCTAAATAACTAATTTTGCCGAATAGGGCCTTCGAACATATTGTTCCAAAAAACTAAGTTATTATGTTGAAATTATGGCTTTGAGGGTGAGCATAGGTGTTGTCAAACAATGTCACGTCTAATGATGTGACTAATATATGAGCATTTTCCAGGTCTTGCATTACATTTGTGACATAGGACATTTTATTTTTGTAGTTTATTTCTTTTAAAGTTCCGTTATTATTTTCTTGTTAAATTAGGAGTCAATTAAGAGAATGATGAGCTAATAGTTAGTTGGGAAATTAGCGGGAATTTAGGGGCCTTGGCAATGAAATATTGCATATATTCATGCACCTAGCTGAATGAATAACAACGAGCAAATTAATCTCAATCCTCTCCTTCTCTCTCTAACTCTCTTCTTCCTCAGTCATCTCTCTCTCCCTAGAGCTCCATTGAAGCTCTGGAGTTTGTGCAGTATTCATCGAGCTCCTCATTCTTTCTCTGCTCCTGAGTGAGCTCATTGTTGCTGTATCAGTAGTATCAGAGCAGTTTGATTTTCATAGGCCTAGCTGTGACTCAAGAAGCTGGCTCATACAAGGAACTTGGCAGCAATGGAAGAGGCCATGAGAGTTATTTTGGAGGAACAAAAAAAATGGCTACAACAACAGATTCAAGATGAAAATGCAAGCATTGCAGCACACCAACAGAAGATGCTCGAACAACAACAACAAAATATGAGGGAACAACAGCAGTTGATCAACCAACAAAATCAGCTTCTGATGGCCCAAAGTTTGGCTCAGCTGGAGCAAGAAAAAGAAAGGGGAGAAACCAGGCAAACTTCTATCAACTCTGACATTCAAGGAGGTAATATTGCTGAATTTAACACCAAATTGAGTTTCCTATTTTTGAAGGCACTGACCCAAAGGGGTGGATAAACAAATGTACAAGGTACTTTGGGTTATGTCGAACCCAAGACAATCATAAGGTAGATTTTGCTTCCTTATATTTAAAAGGACCTGCAGAACAATGGTTTGGAAGCTATATTTGGGGAAGAAGGGGTGTGACTTGGGAGAAATTCATTGTGGATGTTTGTGTCAGATATCGACATAATTTGGGAGGAATAGTGGTAGAGGATTTCAACAGAGTGCAGCAGACAGGTACCTTGGATGAGTATTTGGCCAAATTTCAGGAGCTTAAGGCTCTAATATTGGTCAGAAACCCAAATATACCTGAGGCTTATATCTCGGAAAGCTTCATAGGATGATTGAAACCTGCTATAAAACCATTGGTGAGAGCCTTTAAACCTCACACCCTTGACCTGGCCATTGAACAAGCAAGGTTCCAGGAAGAACATGTGCAAGCACTGAAGATCCCTCCTAATAGAACCTTTAGATCCAACCTAAATAATCCCAATTCCAAACCATTGTTGCCTACACCTACTTCTGGTTTTCGAGCCCCACAAAATTTCCAACCTAGAGCCCCACAAAATAACCCAACCTTATCCAAATTTCCAAACTAAAATTTTCAAAAACCAACCAGATTCATTCCTGCAGCTGAGAGGGCTGAAAAAAATGGCCAAGGGACTATGTTTCTTATGTGATCAACCTTATGAGAGGGGGCATAAATGCAATAGCACAGGCAAGCAGTTGTTCCTTGTGGAAGCACTGGGGGGTGAAGGAGAATCTAGAGGGATAGAAACTTTTGATGGAGAGTTAAAGTTTGATGAATAGGAGCTGATACCCCAGACATCCATCAATGCTATGAGTAGATGTCCTGGGGGTGAATGGACACATTGGTAAAAAGACTATACATATACTCCTTGACTCATGAAGTACTCATAACTTCCTAGATGAGCAGTTAGCAAGGAAACTGGGTTGTAGACTGGAGCCTATTGCTAAATAATCAATTGCTATTGCTGATGGAAACACCATGCAATGTCAGTATATTTACAGGGGTTTCACATGGACATTACATGGTACTGAATTTGTTTCTGACATCCTCCTTTTACCTTTGGGGGGCTGTGACTTGGTGTTGGGAGTTCAATGGTTGTCTGCTTTGGGAATCATTAAGTGTTAAAAAACCTCAGTTGATGCCTCAAGGACAACTACCTAAAGCTCTTAGAACTGCCGCCTATTTATGAATGTTACAGTTTATACCAAGCCTTGACAAAAGTTGCTTGTCCCAAGAGGCAGAAGACAAGCCAAATATACCACCAGTCCTACAGTATCTGCTTGCCACCTATGAAAGATTTATTCCAGGAACCAGCTACATTACCGCCATCTAGAATCCCTTTTGATCACAAAATTCCTTTGAAAGAGGGTACTTCTTCCTTTAACCTTAGGCCTTACAGATATCCACTAAGGCATAAGGATATTATTGAGGATTTAGTGGGGGAAATACAGGTCAAAGGTGTTATCCAGTCAAGCTCAAGCCCTTTTGCCTCTCCAGTGGTGTTAGTGGGGAAAAATGATGGGTCATAGAGATTGTGTGTAGATTACAGAGAGCTCAATAAGTGCACGGTTAAAGACAAGTTCCCAATTCCCATAGTTGAAGAATTACTAGATGAACTTGATGGAGCCACCATCTACTCCAAGATAGACTTAAGGGCCGGTTATTATCAAGTGAGGATGGATGTTAATGACATTCTAAAAAATGCTTTTAAAACACATTCAGGCCACTATGAGTTTTCGGTGATGCCATTTGGGCTTACTAATGCCCCTGCTACTTTTCAAGCTCTGATGAATGAGATTTTCATACCCTATTTGAGAAGGTTTGTATTGGTTTTCTTTGATGACATTCTGGTTTACAGTGTTAATTTGGAAGATCATTTGGTGCATTTAGATAAAATCTTCCTATTAATGAGACAAAATGAGCTTTATGCCAAGCTCAGCAAGTGCTGTTTTGGCATGGCAAAAGTAGAGTATCTGGGATATTTCATCTCTGAAAAAGGGGTAGAGACTGATCCCAAGAAGATTGAGGTGATAGCTAAATGGCCTGAGCCAAAAACACAAGAGGATGTGAGGAGTTTTTTGGGCTTAACAGGTTATTATAGGAGATTCATAAGAGGGTGTGGAATCATAAGCAAGGCTCTTATAGATTTCTTAAAGAAAGATGGGTTTGTCTGGAACCCTGAGGCAGCCCTGTCTTTTCAAACATTAAAGACAGCACTAATGACAATCCCAGTCTTACACCTCCCTGATTTTGATCACCAATTTGAGGTAGAAACTAATATCTCCAGTTTTGGCATTGGAGTTGTGTTGCAGCAGAAAAGGCATCCAATAGCCTTTATTAGCAAGAAGTTAGGACCTAAATGGCAGCAGCTTTCTGTTTATGAGAAAGAATTGCTAGCCATTGTGTTTGCTATTAAAAAATGGGAGCAGTATCTCTTGGGTAGGCCTTTCATCATTAAAACTGATCAAAAGAGCTTGAAACATCTGCTAGAATAGAAAATTACAACCCCTTTTTAGCAATTTTGGCTTTCCAAGCTCATGGGGTTTGATTACATCATTCAGTATAAGAGTGGAGTAGAAAATTATAGTAGCTGACACTCTGTCTAGGGTATCTGGTAGCTCCTTGTTGCTCATGGCCATATCACACATCCAATCAGATTTGTTGCAGCTTATTGAACAGTCCTAGTCCAAGGATCTTCAACTGCAACACATTATCCAGCAAAAACAACTGAACATTGATTTGTTTCCCAAGTATCAGTTAGTGAATAATCAGCTTTGAAGGAATGGGAAATTAGTGGTGGGATCTGATGAAGAACTCAGGTCTCAGATCTTACAGTGGGTACACACTTCTCCTCAAGGGGGTAACTCAGGTAGATATGCTACATTAAAAAGGCTCAAGCGATTGTTTTACTGGAAGGGAATGACCAAATCAATGTAAAGTTTCATCAGGCAGTGCACTATTTATCAAACGTGCAAATATGATACTAGTGCATATCCTGGGCTCCTACAGCCCTTACCCATTCGAGAAGAGGTATGGCTAGACATTTTAATGGATTTTATTGATGGTTTACCTAAGTCCCATGGGAAGGAGGTCATTGTGGTTGTGGTTGATAGATTTAGCAAGTATGCCCATTTTGTGGCCCTCTCTCATCCCTACACTGCAGAAACTGTGGCCCAAGCTTACCTAGACAACATATACAAGTTACATGGACTGCCTAAAAGCATTGTCATTGACAGGGATACCATTTTTCTCAGCTCCTTTTGGCAAGCACTGTTTTCTGTTCTAGGGGTGGAACTTCTCTTGTCCTCTTCTTACCACCCTCAGACAGTCGACGGACAAAAAAAAGTTCTAAACAGATGTTTGAAGAATTACTTAAGGTGCATGTGTATGCTGAATCCTAAGGATTGGGCTAGATGGTTGCCTATGGCTGAATAGTGGTACAACACCATCTTCCAATTTGCCATTCAGAAGACTCCATTTGAAGTGTTGTATAACCAGGAACCTCCCCTTCATCTACCCTACCTTCGTGGGGAATCTAGCCATAAGGAAGTGGATAGGACTATGCAAAGGAGGGAGGAAATGTTGAGACAGGTACATCAGAATTTGCAGAGGGCACAGGAGAGAATGAAGCAATTGGCTGATAAAGGGAGGTCTGATAGGGTGTTTCAAGTAGGAGATTGGGTCTGGATTAAACTACAAGCTTACAGGCAGATGAGTGTGCAAAAAAGAACCAATGTGAAATTGGAGCCTAAATGCTTTGATCCATTGCAGGTGTTGGACAAAATTGGGCCTGTAGCTTACAAGTTAAACTTGCCAGAGTCAACTCAGATACACCCCACTGTTCATGTATCTTAGCTTAAGGCTTTTGTGGGGACATTGCCTGCCCTACCCCATATACCTACTTGGTTGCACGGAACCAACACAATCGAGTCCAGAAGGCCTATCAAAATTTTGGCTAGGAAAATTGTGAAGAGAAGGAATGTTGCAGCTGTGCAATACCTTGCTCAGTGGGAAGGATTGAATGAAGGCCAAACCAGCTGGGAATTTGCAGATGAAATTGATCATAAATATCCTGACTTTGAGCCTTGAGGTCAAGGCTCTTAAGGAGGGTGCATTGATATAGGACTTTCTATTTTTGCAGTTTATTTCTTTTAAAAGTTTCGCTATTATTCTCTTGCTAAATTACGAGTCAGTTAAGGGAATGATGAGCTCGCAGTTAGTTGGGAAATCAGCGGGAATTTAGGGGCCTTGGCAATGAAACAGTGCATATATTCATGCACCTAGCTGAATGAATAACAACGAGCAAATTAATCTCAATCCTCCCCTTCTCTCTCTAACTCTCTTCTTCCTCAGTCATCTCTCTCTCCCTAGAGCTCCATTGAAGCTCTGGAGTTTGTGCAGCATTCATCGAGCTTCTCATTCTTTCTCTGTTCCTGAGTGAGCTCCTTGTTGCTGTATCAATTGGACAAGCTTGTTAATTCCCATCAGATCGTCAACAGGGATTTCGACAAACTGAGGCTAAAAAAATTTGCTCTATGAAGATACTAGCACTGTATTGCTACCTATTAGATATAACCACTGTAATACTGTCGTAGTTATAGAAGCTGGTGAAAATATATACCAACTAAGTGCACCAACCATGCAACCACCAGCAAGACTGAGCCAACATACAGTTCTTCTAAAGATTATTTGAAAGGTTTGAATGATTAGGACCTCCAAAGTTGGGCCTAGTGTTGTTGATTTTCCGCACGCGTACGGTTTATCGTCGTAGCACTTACGGGTATCGTCCTCAGGGATGGATGTGAAATAAAGTTACTACTCAACTAAATTAAACTTGCTAGATAACCCCATAATTTAATATCATGTAATGAAAATTAACAGTGATACCATATGAAGTTCGCAGCAGAGGCCCAACAAGTAAGAAGGATACTCAAATGATAAAGTGTGAAGTAACCAACACCTCTGGGAATCCAACCAAATTTAGTTGCAGGAAAGCGTTGAGAACAGAGTAACCAAATTGAACAGCTATGAGAACAGAGCAAACCCCAGAAATCAATCTATAATTTTCAACTCAAGTAACACAACCTCTTCCTTTTTGAGCAAGACCCAGCCATTTTCAAGTAGAAAACCAAAATCAGATTCCAAGCATCCGAGCATCTACAAAATTAAACTGAATAATTCTGAAAATTAAATTGGCACCGAATTCAAATCTGGAACCAAAAGAAAAGGGCATACGCAAATCCAAACTTAAAATCCTTGAAATTGAACTGAACTTCCAATGAAATCAGAAAACCCAAAACCGAACTACCACAATCTGAAACTAAAGAAAAACAATCAAAATCTAGAACTGAATCAAGCGAAAAGCAAGGAGAACAATGAAAAAAAAATGCACTGGACCTCCCCTTTTCGTGTTGCTCGACCCGGCCATTTGAGGCCCTCAAGAACACCAACTTTTGCCCCTTCGGATGCGTGAAACGGTCCACTGAAGATGATGAGTAATGATGGTGTGAATGAGGAGAGAGAGAATGAATAACGGTTATGGTGGGAAGGCAGTCAAAGAGCCCCTGTCATGGTGCTCTGTTCTTCGTGGGATGGATGAGGAGGAAGAAGAAGGGGAGAGGGAACCCGTCACATGCCTAGTATGTGACTGATAAATGAAAGAAAGAGAGGGAGGCTGGGCTGGAAAGGGGAAAAGAACCGGGCCTGCTGGGAAGAGAGAAAGAAAGAAGGGGAAGCATGCATTCGGGCCTCGGAAGGAGGGGGAAGCCGTGCCCAAAAGAAGAAAAAGAAAAGAGGGAAAAGAAGAGGAGGGGCCGGGCTGCTGCAACTGGGCTGATTCCTATGCTTCTTTTCTCAATCAATTGCTTGTTATGACCCAATCCGATTTTGATTCAACTTTCTCTTCTTTTTTTCCAAGCAATCTATTTTTTCTTCAAATGTCTCAAATTCCTACAAAACAAATAAAATCAATGTTAAAATTCTAAATTAACAATTTATTTTGAGCAATTATTAGATAAGAAAGGGTATAAAAAAATGTAACAATTTCAGGTTGAACAAATACCCCCACACCTAAGTTTTGCTCGTCCTCGAGTGAAACAAAACTAAAAATACTAAACAGCAAAATAAAATCCTAACTCGAAGATCTTTTCTTCTTGTTTTCTTTTTTTTTTTTTGGTTTTCAAAAATGATTTGTACAAAACTGGGGAAAGATATATACAAATTCTAATCAACGAAATCACCCATGTGACAAGGATATTGGCCTGCATAGAAACAAAATATACACATCAAGGCTCTCTACCTTATGAATGACATTAAAGCACTAACTTTTCACCCTACTTGTACACTAAAGCTTTGAATCCGTCCCTGTGCTCGTGTGCATGTGTCTCATCATCCTAAGGCTCAGATTTACCAAAATCAAATTCAATCCCACTTAACTAACACAAATTACATTATTCAACTATAAATATTGGAAGCAAGCTTTTCCAGTAGCAATGTTGCCTCAAAGGGTACCACCCAGTAGCGCATGCCTCAAAGGGTTGCTTGTCATTCTAAATTGTTCGTTTTTTTTTTCATTTTTTTATTTATTTCTTCATTTTTTTTTTCATTTTTTTTTAAGAAAATCAAGCAAAGTAATCGTGTCTAAACAAGTGGGAGAGTTGATCATGAAAAACTAAGACCTTAAGACAATAAGGATGAAACAAATAGAGATTGGATCACACAGTGATAATGAACAGATGGGGTTAGAATTAGGGCTAAGAATGTCACACCGAGGATGGAGACCTAACATGCATATCAGTTCACAAGCAAGCTAAAAATCAAAGTACAGGGGAATTTAAGTTGATCAGAATAGTACTAAACTTCCCCAAAAACAAAACAAAAATCTTTTTGGATTTTTAATTTTTTTTTTTGTTTTTTTTTGGCATAATAATTTCCCACCCCCACACCTATTTCAAGCAATATCCTCATTGGGAGTAGAAAAAAACATAAAACCACAAAATAAAACGAAAAAGAAAACAAAAAAAAATAACACTGACAAAGACACGACTCAAAAACATATATACAAAAGAAAGACAAAAAGAACCAACTATACAAAAGAAAAGAAAAGGAAAAAGAGAAAAAAAGAGTAAAAGAGAGAAGGGATGAAAAGAAGTTCTTTAGCAAATCAGGTCGGGTGCTAGGTACACCCGAGCTATCATCTCAACATCTCACTGAGCAGGATTGAGCTCGCGGAGTATCAGACACTCCACATCTTCCTTACTAGGCAACTCTAGAAATTGTTTCAATCTTTGGCCATTCACCTTAAAAGTAGCACCACTGTCAGGGTCCTGAATTTCGACGGCACCATAAGGGAAAACACATGAGACAATGTAAGGACCAGTCCATCGGGACCTTAACTTCCCTGGAAACAAATGGAGCCTAGAGTCATATAAGAGCACTTTCATTCCAGGGGTAAACTCCCTTCGCAGTATAAGCCTATCATGAAACAACTTCGCCCTTTCTTTGTAAGAACGAGCACTCTCATAAGCCTCGACTCTAATCTCATCAAGCTCATTTAGTTGCAGTCTACGCTCTTCACCAGCCTTAGTCAAGTCATAGTTCAGTTTCTTAATGGCCTACCAAGCTCTATGCTCTATTTCCACAAGGAGATGACAAGGCTTACCGTAAACAACCCTATAAGGTGATATACCTAAGGGAGTTTTAAAAGCCGTCCTATAGGCCCAAAGAGCATCTACGAGTTTATCAGCCTAATCCTTTCTATTCCTGCTCACGGTCTTTTTAAGAATCTACTTAATTTGCCGATTGGACACCTCAATCTGACCACTGGTTTGGGGATGATAGGGGGTAGCAAGTCTATGGACAATAGAATACTTCTTCAGTAAGGCATCAAAGGACCTATTATTGAAATGGGTACCTTGATCACTAATAATAGCACGGGGCATGTCAAATCTAGCAAAGATGTTCTCCCTCAAGAACTTCACAACAACTTTAGCATCATTAGTCCTAGAAGGGATAGCTTCAACTCATTTAGACACATAGTCCACAGCTAGCAAAATATACTCATTTCCAAAAGATGATGGAAATGGCCCCATAAAGTCTATACCCCACACATCAAATATCTCCACTATAATGATAGGACTCAGTGGCATCATATCCCGCCTGTTGATTCTACCCAACTGCTAGCACCTAGGGCAACTCTTACAGTACTCATAAGTATCCTTAAATAGAGTAGGCCAGTAAAAACCACATTGAAGAACTTTGGCTGCAGTCTTCCTACCACTAAAATGCCCCCCACATGCCTGGTCATGACAGAAAGAAAGGACACTTCTCACCTCATGGTCGGGAATACATCTCCTAAACCTCTGGTCAGAACAGTACTTAAACAAATAAGGATCATCCTAGACAAAGAATTTCACAAGGTGGAAGAACCTATCCCTATCATTCTTGGTCCAACTCTCAGGAATCCTACCAGCAACTAGGTAGTTAACAATATCAGCATACCAAGGATCGGGGTAGACAACATACAATTGCTCATCAGGAAAGCACTCAGAAATAGTGGACTCACTTTCTTTATCAGATAGAATCCTAGACAAATGATTAGCTACAAGGTTTTCAGAACCTTTCTTATCTCTGATTTCACAGTTAAACTCTTGCAACAGCAATATCCACCTAACAAGTCTAGGCTTAGCATCCTTCTCAGAAAGAAGATGCTTAAGGGCAGAGTGGTCAGTATAGACAATCACATGAGACCCAATCAAATAAGGTCTAAACTTCTCAAACCCAAAGATCACAGCCAAAAATTCTTTTTCAGTCACAGTATAGTTCAATTGAGCATCATTCAAAGTGTGACTAGCATAATAAATCACATGGGGCTTTTTATCAACACGCTGTCCTAAAACAACCCCAACAGCATAATCAGAAGCATCACACATGAATTCAAAAGGTTCTCCCCAGATGGGAGGATGAAGAACAGGAGCAGAAGTTAAGGCTTCCTTAAACTTAGAAAATGCCTCAAAACATTCATCAGAAAAATAAAAAGGCACATCTTTAGCTAGCAAGTTGGATAAAGGTTTTGCAATCTTACTAAAGTCCTTAATAAAGCGACGATAGAAGCTAGCATGTCCAAGGAAAGATCTCACTTCTTTTACATAGGTGGGAGGGGGAAGATTAACAATCACATCAGTCTTAGCCTTATCAACCTCAATTCCATCTTTAGAAATAATATGGCCTAAGACTATTCCCTTTCTAACCATAAAATGGCATTTCTCCCAATTCAAAGTCAAACTTTTCTCCCTACACCTTTTCAATACTTTTCTCAGATTAGACAAACAATCATCAAAGGAAGACCCAAACATAGAGAAGTCATCTATGAAAACTTCCAAGCAGTGTTCAACTAAATTTGAGAAAATAGAAATCATGCAACGCTGAAAGGTAGCAGGGGCATTGCACAGTCCAAAAGGCATACGTCTAAAGGCATAGGTCCCAAATGGACAGGTAAAAGTAGTCTTCTCCTGATCATCAGGAGCAATAGAGATCTGGGTATAGTCAGAGTATCCATCTAAAAAGCAATAGAAGGAATGTCCAGCCAACCGCTCTAACATCTGGTCCAAGAAAGGAAGGGAAAAGTGGTCTTTCCTAGTGGCAGCATTCAATTTTCTATAATCTATGCAAACACGCCACCCAGATTGCACACGAGTAGGGACTAACTCGTTCTTGTCAATCCTAATCACGGTAATCCCGGTCTTCTTAGGAACAACTTGAACGGGGCTAACCCACTCACTATCAGAAATTGGGTAAATGATCCCATGGTCCAACCACTTCAGCACTTCTTTTCTAACCACTTCCTGAAGAGTAGGGTTCAAACGCCTTTGACGGTCACGGTAGGGCTTAGTATGGTCCTCTAGATGAATCCTATGTTGCACAATGGAAGGACTAATACCCTTAATATCCCCTAAGGTCCAACCCAAGGCTTCCTTATTCTCTCTAAGTAGGGCAATCAACTTAGTCTCTTGTTCCCCGTCTAGGTCAGAAGCAATAATGACAGGCAATGATTCATTGGGGCCTAGAAATGCATACTTAAGAGAATTAGGAAGGGGTTTTAATTCAAGAGCAAGAGGGGGAAACAGTTTCAGAAGCAGCAGTGAGCAAACAATCAGCAGTAGAGCCTAAATCATCAAACTCAAAAGCATCATACTCAGGCTCATCATTCACAAGAAAAGACTCATACTCAACAGCAAACACATCATCACAAGCATCATCAAGTATAGAATCCTCTACCCAGTGAAGAGTAGAGAACTCCATATCATCGAAACCAGAGGGCTGCCTCTGTAGGTTAAAAATGTTCAACTCTACAGTCATGTTACCAAAAGACAGTCTCATCATGCCATTCCTGCAATTAATGAGGGCATTGGCAGTGGCTAAGAAAGGACGCCCTAGAATTACAGGGATTTGACTAGCAAAGTTAGACACCGTCTCAGTCTCAATCACAACAAAGTCCACAGGGTAAATGAATTCACCCACTCGAATCAGCACATCCTCAATAATACCCTTAGGCAATCTGGTCGATCTATCAGCTAACTGAATGACCATCTTAGTAGGCTTAAGCTCACCTAACTCTAGCCTCTCATACTCAGTGAAGAGAATCAAATTGACACTGGCCCCTAAATCAACCAAAACTCTCTGAATGAGCTGGTCCCCTATAACTATAGAAATAGTAGGGCAACCGGGGTCCTTATACTTCACTGGGATCTGATGAGATAGAATAGAACTTGTACTAGAGTCTAAGAAAGCCTTCTTAGGGACATTGGTAGCTCTCTTGGTTGTGCACAGATCCTTTAAAAACCTAGCATATGGAGGCATCTGCTGAATAGCATCGAGCAAAGAAATGTTGATCTTGACTTGAGAGAATGTCTCTCTCATCTTCTCAACATGGGCTTGGTCTTTCTTCTTAAGCCTATGGGGAAAAGGAGGTAAAGGTACATGGACTTTTTCAGAAGAAGAAGGAGAAGAAAAATGACCCTTAGAAGGAGAAGGGTCAACAGACTCAGAGGTGTCTTTCTTTTCAAGCTCATCTTTTTTAGACGATGACTCAGGAGAATGGTGAGAAGTATCAGAATCATTGGGGACATCCCCTGACTCACTAGTTGAGCCAGTCTCTGGAGGTGAAGAAGAAGAAGAAGATTTCTCAAAGAATTGGTGAGGATACCTGCATGGCTCATTGGGACTTCTAACCTGGTTATCAATCTCTCGACCAGAACGGAGAGATATCACTGCATTCATTTTTCTCACAGACTCACTAGGGTTACCAGAAGATGAAGGGGTGTGACCCTTAGGGTTCACCTCAGGCTGACTTGGAAAAGTACCTAGTTCCCTAGAAGATGATGCTAACTGGGAAAACTGTTCAGTCATCATTCTCACCATTCTCTCCATGTTAGCATTAATCATTCTCTCCACATTATTATTAATTCTCCTCTTCATTTTATCAATATCACTATAACTAGGAGGAGGTTGAACTTGAGCTACAGGAGGTGGAGGTCTAGGTGTATTAGGTACACCTGGAAAAATCGGTCTCTGAAAGGAACTAGAAGGGTAAGAGACGGACTAGGAGTTAGGAACCACAGCATTTGGTCCATTACTCCAGGAGAAGTTAGGGTGATTTCTCCACCCTGGATTGTAAAAAGGCGAGAAAGGGTCGTTCTTAGGTCTCTGAAAGGCCATACTCACTTGCTCTTGCCCAGTTGCTAACTGGTGAGTAAAATAGGGACAAGCACTTAATGAATGATCTAAGGCCTGATAATGAGAGCAAGACGCTGAAGAAGTCTGGGGTAACTGAGTCATTTGTGGAGTCAATCCCTTTAACATGTTTTCTAAAGCAGCAACCTTAGACTCTAAGTGACTCACATCAGAAATAGAATGTAAGCCACTCCTTACAATCCTAGAACTTAAGCTGTCATCCCGAGCGGTTTCCCACTGCATAGTTTTCTCAGCTAAGTCCTCTAGAAATTCCCAAGCATCTGTGGCGCTCTTAGAAAGAAAGCCACCCTGACACATAGACTCTACCATGGTCCTAGTCTATTGGTCAAGTCCTTCATAAATAATCTGGCACAAACGTGCCTGGTCTAGACCATGATGGGGACACTGGGCTAACAAATTCTTGAACCTATCAAAATATTTCCAGAATGATTCCCTATCAAGTTGTACAAATTGATTAATCTCATTCCTTAGCTTAACAGTCTTGGCATTAGGAAAATATTTTCTTAAGAACAATTTTAAAAAATCATTCCAAGAAGCAACAGAATTAGCAGCCAAGCCATACATCCAACGTTTAGCAGCATCTTTCAAAGCAAAATGAATTAATTTCATGCGTACAACATCAATAGGAATATTAGGAAAATGCATCATAGAACATACTTCTTCGGATTCCCTCAAAAACAAATAAGCATCTTCTAAACCAGTGAATTGAGGGAGCATCTGAGTATAGTGAGGTCTTAATTCGAAGGTCACATTGGGTCCAAGATCAGGTATAGTGAAGCAAGATGGCAAAGCGGTCCTAGGAGGGTAGAAAATCTCACTCAAAGGTCTTTCTTGAGCCATTTCTTCTAATTCAAGCTTGGGTTCAGGTTCGGGTTAGGGTTCTAATTCAGGGTCGGGTTCAATTCTCACAAGTCTATGATTTTCAGGATTTCTAACCTAACCAGTCATATAAATCCCACACCCTCACCAAAGGTTCAGTTTTTTTTTTCTTTTTTTGGACTTTTTGATTTTTTTTGGCTAAATCAAAAAAAAACATCAAAATGGATGATAAAACTAAAAATACTATTAAAACAGAAAATAAACAAAACAGAAATCAAAAGCACAGACACAAGGAAACTAAAAGAAAAATGAGAAATAACACTACACCTAAACACCCTAATTCTAAGAATAAAATTAAAATAGAAATTAAGACTCCTAAAATTAAAACTAAATATACAGAAAAATCCACACAATCACAAAGGACATAAATATAATTTTTTTCGAATTTTTTCTGTCCCTGATTAGTGTAGAAAAATGCAAACAGAATATTAATTCTAAAATTCACAGAAAAATCATGACAGCTCCAAAAATTCCAGAAAAATTCACACACACTCTAAAAATTATCTGAATCTAGGAAAAATATTAAAATAGCAAAAATCCAGAATTTCCCCAGAAAATTCGAACAGAATGTGGAATTTAGGGGAAAATCTGCACTGAATTTTTTCTCCGGATCAGTTCTACTTTGGTTTTTTTTTTTTTTCCTGCACAAAAACCAAACTAATTAGTACTATTTTTTCAGCAACAATAAACTCTAAAAATAAAACTAATCTCGACAAAATCGAAGATCAAAATACTAACTAAATTCTAAACTAACTTAACGACTCAACCAAACTAAAAATCATAACTCTAAAATTAAAACAAAAACGACCCGAACGACTTTACAAAAAATTAAACTACTACTCAAGGCAACCTAATTTCACAACTCATCCCCGACAACGGCGCCAAAAACTTGTTGTTGATTTTCCGCACGCGTACGGTTTATCGTCGTAGCATTTACGGGTATCGTCCTCAGGGATGGATGTGAAATTAAGTTACTACTCAACTAAATTAAACTTGCTAGATAACCCCATAATTTAATATCATGTAATGAAAATTAACAGTGATACCATATGAAGTTCGCAGCAGAGTGCCAACAAGTAAGAAGGATACTCAAATGATAAAGTGTGAAGCAACCAACACCTCTGGGAATCCAACCAAATTTAGTTGCAGGAAAGCGTTGAGAACAGAGTAACCAAATTGAACAGCTATGAGAACAGAGCAAACCCCAGAAATCAATCTGTAATTTTCAACTCAAGTAGCACAATCTCTTCCTTTTCGAGCAAGACCCAGCCATTTTCAAGTAGAAAACTAAAATTAGATTCCAAGCATCCGAGCATCCACAAAATTAAACTGAATAATTCTGAAAATTAAATTGGCACCGAATTCAGATCTGGAACCAAAAGAAAAGGGCATACGCAAATCCAAACTTAAAATCCTTGAAATTGAACTGAACTTCCAATGAAATCAGAAAACCCAAAACCGAACTACCACAATCTGAAACTAAAAAAAATAATCAAAATCTAGAACTGAATCAAGCGAAAAGCAAGGAGAACAATGAAAAAAAAATGCGCTGGACCTCCCCTTTTCGTGTTGCTCGACCCGGCCATTTGAGGCCCTCAAGAACACCAACTTTTGCCCCTTCGGATGCTTGAAACGGTCCACTGAAGATGATGAGTAATGATGGTGTGAATAAGGAGAGAGAGAATGAATAACGGTTTTGGTGGGAAGGCAGTCAAAGAGCCCCTGTCATGGTGCTCTGTTCTTCGTGGGATGGATGAGGAGGAAGAAGAAGGGGAGGGGGAACCCGTCACATGCCTGGCATGTGATTGATAAATGAAAGAAAGAGAGGGAGGCTGGGCTGGAAAGGGGAAAAGAACCGGGCCTGCTGGGAAGAGAGAAAGAAAGAAGGGGAAGCATGCATTCGGGCCTCGGAAGGAGGTGGAAGCCGAGCCCAAAAGAAGAAAAAGAAAAGAGGGAAAAGAAGAGGAGGGGCCGGGCTGCTGCAACTGGGCTGATTCCTATGCTTCTTTCTCAATCAATTGCTTGTTATGACCCAATCCGATTTTGATTCAACTTTCTCTTCTTTTTTTCCAAGCAATTTATTTTTTCTTCAAATGTCTCAAATTCCTACAAAACAAATAAAATCAATGTTAAAATTCTAAATTAACAATTTATTTTGAGCAATTATTAGATAATAAAGGGTATAAAAAAATGTAACAATTTCAGGTTGAACACCTAGCTAGTAATTTCGTGTACTTGTTTGAGGGTGTTTGCCAAAAGGGTTGTTAGAAAAGCATCAGTTTGAACAAAATATCCAGAAAGTTGTCAAAGGGTAGAAATGTGCTCCTACTTACCTCTAAGTTAGTTCTACAATATCTTAGTTCTACACAGCATAGTTTTATAAGAGTCTTGTGTGCAACTATGATGCCCTTTTCATGGTTTTTTGAATCAAACATGTAAATGTGCCACATGTTATCAATGAAGCTACATGCAGAGAAAACGGAAATAAGGAAGATGACACAGAAAACGTACAGGAGATCAAAGATGACTGTTGAGAAATCAATTAATAAGAGATGAAACACAACTGCCCATCTTTCCTAATAAATGTTCAGATGGATGATGACCAAGTTCGCAGATCAAGTGCACAAAAACACCAGTTTTGAAGGGATAATGAAGGATACATTACATCATCATTCACAAATAATCAACGAATGCCGAATTGCTAAAAAAAAACACTCAAAAATTTGCGTCTCTTGGTATATATATGCTTCAATGCTTGTCTTATATGGCAGTTAATTTCCGACTTTGATACGAACGGAATTTTTTAGGTTCCGTTTGGTTCTTAGAAAATTTGGTGGAAAGAAAAGTTGAAGGAAAAAAAGTAGAGAGAAAAATACCCCCAAAAAAAATAAATAAAGTGGGGATGAGAAAGACATCCAACTTGACTTGAACCTTATTCCATTATAGGACAGAATATGGAGTATCTCACAAACAATATTTCAGGCATGACGAGTTCCCAACTCGCTCTTACATATGTACAAAGTTTGGACAAGCCATGATTATTTCTCAAAAACTCTTCATCATACTCTCAATACCGACAACATATCGGGACATCTCCCATTAAAGAGCAGATAATGTCGGAGACAGACCAACTTAGGCCAAGAATTATAGCAATATTCTGTGCTTCTTTAGAATACCAGCAGCGAACAGCAGTGGAGGAGACCCTTCTTTTCTAGATACCATTGGAAAATCCATTGCACATCAAATGATGATCGCCAACGTGATTTTCTGAAGGTTTAATTTTGCGGAGTTTGATCTCCTCAATGCCATTTTCTCGATCATTAGAAGCCTTGGTTGCTGCTGCAACAGCATCCTTAGGTGGGTTCATGAAGCTAGGTTGGTTGGTTGAAGAAAGGACCCGAGCCCACATCCGATCCGTTATCACTACCTTGTTCTGACCCTCTACGATTCGCTGACAAAAAAAGGTCGAAATAATCAGAATGATGGATGCTAGGAAAATGGTATGTACATTCAAAAGGCAAAGTTCAGTAGGATAAAACTTACATAGAAAGGAATGTAACAATTCCTGCCATTCACTGTCCCAACTGTGAACCCTGTGTAGCCTGCCATGGCCCCATGAATCGCGCTTTGCGCAAGAATAGCACAGTAAACATTGTCTGATGCGTTGCTGGGAACAGCTCGGATCATGTATGTAGGATCTGGTATCATATCATAATCATGTATCAATAAACCGAACTGAATGAGCCAGTGAGTTAGTCTAGGCCTGTATGGGTTGAGTGGAGGTTAACTTGGCTCAGTCCACTTAGTGAGCCACAGTGGGCTTAGCTTGGAACAGCTCAAACTGGTTAACCAACGACAAAGAGGCTGGGTGGGCCAAACTGAGCCGAGCCACCCATAAATCCATCAACCAGATGGCTCATTTTATTTGGTCATGCTAAGTATTAGGGAATGTTAAGACTATCCAGAAGATAATTATTTAGAACATCCCTTAATCATGAGCCTAGTTGGGCCGTTCAATTCCTGGTCTCTCTGGGTTTGACTTGACCTAAGTGGGTTTAGGTCACCACTGCACACATGTTTATTATGAGAAACAAACAGGAGAAACAAAGAAGAAATGCCTGCCCACCGATGTACTTGAGAGTTATCTGCATCCTCTTTGGTGCTGCAAAGTAGTCCTGTGACAACAGAACATAGAAAATACTGATTAACTTGCATAAACAATTTGGCTTAAGAAGATATATCATCAAAATAATTGTTATAGAATCGGAGTTCCAAAACCAGGATGGTATTATGACTAATTCACTCAAAAGCATACCTTGATCTTGTGAGACATCCACAGTCCGACATCTTTGAAAAGCTTGTTTCCTGAATCATCTCTTTCATCCAAAGTCTCCCCTGCACCCTCAGCTATGACTATAACCATGTGGCCATTAGCTCTGATTCGTTCCTCGATGAACTCATAGAGGCCACCTGGCCCTTCGAGATAGAAGGGTGACTCGGGGATCAAGCAACAGTCAACATCTCGGTTGGCTAGGGTTGCATACATTGCAATGAATCCTACAATATTAACATCACCCCAGGATTTTGCAATCACTCAAATGTAATTTAGCACAAACTAAAAAGAGGGCTTAATAGTCCTTAAGAGTGCTTTTTAAGAGATAGATAAGAGAAGCTTACCACTGTCACGACCCATTAACTTGACAAGGCCAATACCATTTTCGACACTCTCAGCTTCGACATGAGCTGCATTTATGGCACGCTGTGCCTCCTCTACCGCGGTGTCGAACCCAAAAGATTTGTCAATAACCTTATCACAGAACAGAAGAAATGTCAGACAGAGCAGATGAAAACTGCTGTTTTTGTATTGACTAAGCTAGTTATAGGGCTATACTGGTATGTCATTGTCAATAGTTTTGGGAATCCCCACAACAGCAGTCTTGAGACCCCGCCTTCTGACTTCCTGGTTTCCATAATCATACGAAATTATGAGCTTAATGACTCGGATCAAAGTATTAATTTGACATTTTTCAAGTTTAATAACCCAATTCACCTGATATATCACTGATGCGCCCCTCTGAGTGCCGTCTCCTCCGATTATGTACACCTGAGACAGGAAAAACTGAATGTCAGAATCACGCTAAAGCTGAGTCAACTAGAAGATAACAAAGCGCCTACTGCTCACAATGACCTGATTAATTCCTCGGTCTTGAATGCTATCAACAATTTTCGAGGTGACATAACCTCCTCTTGATGTCCCGAGAACAGTTCCACCCCTTTTGTGGATGTTATTAACTGATCTAGGTGTCAATGGAATAATATTCCGAGAGTAGAAGCCTTTGTACCCACCCTGCAGAAACCAAATACAACAGGGATTTCATCAAATTATGCAAGATAGAAGTACTTTGCTCAAAAGGATAGTCCTTGATTCACGGTCATCATAAAGACTTCAATGGTTTACCTCAATGCCAAAGACTCTTTTGACACCGTACAAGTAATCCAAGCTGCAAACTAGCTCCCTTATCACAGTGTTAAGCCCAGGGCACAGACCTCCACATGTAACAATGCAAGCCGTAACTTCATCTGGCTCAAAGTATATCTACATCACGATTCAATTAACTCAGGTCAGTACTAAGAATCATATACCAGTAATCAATGAGGAACTCAGTACTAAGCTCGTTGCCTCATGACTTTGAAGTCACAGGTTTAGTTCCTACCAGTAGCTCTCACCTACCATTTTTTCCGATCACCTTATCAACTCCCCCCCCCCCCCCCCAAACAACCCAACACACACACATAAAAGAAGAGAGGGGGGGGGGAGGACAAGGGTCCAAAAGCAAAATCCAACAAGTGAATTAAGTATTAGATGGTTACCATTTGGCGAGGACCTTGTCGACGAAAATAGTTACCCCTTGGACCATCTTTATGGTGAACAGCCTGTAGAATCAAGAAATATGCAAGTATAACCTTAGGCTTCCCATCATTATAAGTTGCAGCACCCATGATAAACATAATATGTACAATTTTAGCAAGTTTGAGGTTGAGAAGACCCACGTTTTGCACGACTGTATCTTCATCATGCACAAAATATTGCCTGAATAGAGAGAAAAAATGCCATCAAAATCTTCAGATCAATAAGGCAAAAGTGCCCAGAAATGAGAAATTTTGTTCATTGGTAAGAACACCATTTTTTTTAATTTTTTTGGGAATAGACTAAAAGTACTTAATACGATCTTGTTAAATGTCAACTTCTTGCTTCACTTTCATTGCAGAATGAATTCTCTGCTTACCCAGAAACTGAAAATCTGAAACTAAAAGGTTATTTTGGACAACTTTTTCAGCTATAAGAGTATTTACATCATAACATACAATTTATCCCCTGCTTCCTTTGTTGTGGACTTGATCAAAACTTCTTCAATTTAGGGTCCAATGGCAATGCCATATTTATCCAAGCCTAGGCTGCACGATTCCCACACGCTGTTTAAGTGGGGTTTGGCATATTGGTTCAGTTTGGGTTGCTATACCTCTGAAATGATCAAGTGATTTGACACTTGTTTACCTTCGGCAGGGTCCTTAGTCTCGTGAATTGGGAGGGTGGTTGTGATGGGAAAACTCTACTCCCTTATCGGCTACTGGCCGATCAGTAGCTCAGCTCTTAATTAAATGAAAGATGAATTGATCAAAGACCCCAGAAAATAGGAAAATCATTTAAAAAATAATAATCAGTAACAACAATATTTATAAAGTTTGGCCATAAGGTTCCATCTTGGCTTACTTGACTACAGAATAGGCAGGATTGTCTTGAATTGGATTATGAAATGTCTGCAAAAGAGAAACAGAGAATTTCACAATTGATCAATATTCAACACACACATAACAAATCACACCTAATTCCTTTTTTTAACAACCAAAGCAAAATGCCACCCATAAACGAAAATTTCAGATTCCAACCCCCCCCCCCAAAAAATAAAGGGGAAAAAAAAACCCAGAAGCACATATTGCTTGAAACAGAGGAAAACAGAGCACATAAAACAGAGCCATTTCAACAATTGCAGCAAAAATTAAATTCAAAATCAACTGAAAACCCAACTGCACAACAACAACGACAACAACAACCCAGTGAAGATCGTAAACAATGGAGAGAAGGAGAGAGAGAGAGGGGGGCCATACAGGGAGATCAGGGAGGTAATCAGACAAGTGAGGAACATCCTCAAGGACATAGCCACCTTCTCCAGTGACAAGCTTGGGCTCCATTAAAAGAAATCACAAAGCTTTGACTGATCAAACGAAAATTCTAAGGAAAGGAATAAATGAGAGATTGAAGAATTGGGTTTGTGTTTATATTTCAAGGGGATTCTGGGTTCTAGAGTAGGGATATCAAATTTGACTGTAAAATTAAGCACAGGGGTTTTGTTTTGACTTTGATTTTTATTCGAAATATTAAAAGGGTTTAAATAGAAGGGCTGCCCGGTCTTCAACGGTGGCCATTGGCCAACCCCCCCCCCCCCCTCCCACCTAACCCCATTTTTCCTTTTTTTTAAATTTAATTTCAAGCATGTGTCTTGGCCCTTAGAGCATTACCAACCTGAGTTTCAAAAATTACAACTCAGACATATCACATCATCAAAAGTTTTATATTTTTGAAACTCACTTTCCATCACTTTCTCAACTAATAAAACTCTAACTTAAATTATATAATAAACTATTTCACATGGACCCACCTAATAACATATTTTTTTCAAATATCAAAATAATATTTTTTATTAAGAAAAAAATTAATAAAAAATTTAAAAAGTACAAAAAAGGTGGAATGGGGGGAGGAGCGGGCAGGCAGAGGTTCCCCAGCATGCGTGTGACACGCAGGGCCCACAAGTCTCATGCCTTCCACACGGCTGGGGACGCTCTTAGGAAAGATGTAATAATATTACATATTTACGTGGTAAGAAATTAGCATTAGAATTTTTATATATTAATAAATTGTGGTCAATGACTATTTTGGTTTTTGATCAGGATTTTTAAAAAAAAATTATGTCAAAAGCAAGGAGTTTATAGTGAGGATTGAAGGGGAAAGTAGAAAAGGATTTTATTAGTTGTTAATTACTGGAATGAGAAAGTCAACTTTCTTTCTTTAAAAAGAAAAGATAGGTTTTTTTTTTCAAAGGGTAAAATGATTTTTCTATAAATCTATTTTTTACCCCATACTTAGGCAAATATCAAAATATTGAAAAATAATTTTTGGAATGATTATTGAATAAAATACTTTTTATTGTCTTGGGTCCTCCATTTCACTGAAATCGAGCTGCTGTTGGCCTAATAAGGGATATAGCTCTCTCATCATAAATTTTCTCGATTCATAAGATTCAAACCTCAGACCTTAGTTAAGGGGAACAATGTCAAACTATTTGAACAAAACTATGCTGGTATAAAAACACATGGTTAATACAAGAGTCCCTAACTTTATGTCAAAAAATATATGAGGTGGCCGCAAGGTTTTCCAAAAACAGCATAATATTATCTAATAGAACTTTGGAGAACGGAACAGAAAAAGAAAACATAATGGCTGGAATATTGGAATTTTTTTTTTAAAAAAAGAACGGATTTTTTTTTGGGGGGGGGGGGGGGGGTTGTTATGTTCTGAGATATAAAGGGAACATTAAGGTTAAAGGGCTTGAAGATATTTTTTTTTTAAGTGTCAGAATCATTACTCATTAGGGTTTTACATGGGAGAATGAATCTTGCTGCGTAAAGTTTATGCCATGCACATATAAGCCACCCATTTGATTATCTCATGCAACTCGTTCAATGTTATGAGGAGATGATTTCATAGAATTGGTTTGGATTGGAGTTGGCTTCATATTTAACCAATAGCAGCTGAGTTTCGAGAAAGCTCTATGTAGTGTAAAATATAAGGTAGATCTCTCGATGAAAGCATGAAGAATCAAATCACCTGTATCCAATCTAATCTAGTAAGAAGGCATGATTTTTTTAATTACAAGATCGATTACATTACATGGGGCTAGTGTTTCTTTTATGGTTATTTTGCTTTTTTATTATGTGTAACGGTTTCACTAGGATTGATGATCTTAGTTCTTAGGGGCTGTTTGGTGAGAGGAAATGAAATGGAACTTGAATCCTTAGTCATCAAGTTCCATTCTTTTCTATTTCGTGAGCACTTTAAGGGGATGAAACTTGATACCTAGGGGTATTAAGTTCCCCTCAATCTTAAGGGACTTGGACCATCTCATTTTCAAGGAGATTCAAGTCTCTAACCCTTTGGAATCAACATCATCATCATCGTCGTCATCATCATCATCATCATCATCATTATTATTATTATTATTATTATTATTATTATTATTATTATTGTTATTATTATTATTATGATTATTATTATTAATATTTTTATTAATAATTATTATTCATGTTAATAATAATAATTATTATCATTAATGATATAATTATTAACAACATTAATAATAATGTTATCGTAATTATTATTTATTATTATTAATGTTAATAATTATTATTAACATTAATAATTATTATTAATTATTATTACTAATATTAATTAATAATTATAATTACTAATTACTAATTATTATTGATAATATTAATCACTATTATTATGATTAATAACAACAATTATGATTATAATTATTAATTATTACTACTAATATTAATTAATAATTATAATTATGATTAATAATAATTATTTGTAAAACCCTGGAAATTCGATTTGGAATTCTTGCCCAGTTGGACCGACCTAGGCCAAGTCAACCTAAGTCAGTGTCAATTAACCCTCGTGAAGTTCTTTTAATAAAGTTCTTGATATATTTTGGGAAGTATTAAAGTTTCCAAAATTTTTCTTTCCGATTTTTGTAAAACTCCTAATATCATTGTTATTATTTTATTATTATATTATGAATATTATTATCATATTATCTACCATTAATATTATATTTTATTATCATTTTATCTTTATCATTACTATCATATTATCTACTATTGATTAATATTATTAATATTATTATCATCTTATTATCATTTTATCATTTTATCATTATCCTACTATTTTATTATCCACAAAAAAAAAATCCAAACCCTAACCACCCCCCTTGCTGCCGCCACTTTTGTTAAAAAAAAAAAAGTTTGAAAGTTGTTTTTCCCCCCTTTTCTTTTCTTTTTAACCTAGAATCCTAACCACCCATTCCCCCACTTTTTCCCCCTCACGTTCTCTCTCTCTCTCTCTCTCTCTCTCTCTCTCTCTCTCTACCTTTACACCGTCGCCGACCACCGTCCGGCCACCCTAGTGCCGCCACCCCACCGGCCGTTCCTCGTGTTTTTGGTAAGAAAATCAAGATGATGTATGGGTTCATACACCCCATGCATCCAAAAGAAATCATCACTTTTCTTTCATCTCTGTTGTTTTTCTTTTTAATCCCTTTTATTCTTGTGAATTTTATGACTAGCGTAAACGAAGATTTTGACATAACCTTTACTGTTTTCTCAGCACTCTCGGCATTGAATTTGAACGA
Source organism: Carnegiea gigantea (assembly GCA_029747015.1). Classification (NCBI taxonomy): domain Eukaryota; kingdom Viridiplantae; phylum Streptophyta; class Magnoliopsida; order Caryophyllales; family Cactaceae; genus Carnegiea; species Carnegiea gigantea. The sequence goes on from JAKOGI010000372.1 coordinate 240,711, forward strand.
AGGAGTTTCCTTCAATTTAGATCCGGTGTCGATCAAAGGTACTAGTAATAACGTTTTTTTTTAACGTTGTTTTGGTATTTAATGGTAAAGGTGGGTTCTTTTGACATGATTGGATCTGGGCAAGGGTTTAAGCATGTCTAACGGGTATGGGCGTATTTTTGGGCAACCCGAAATGAGCGAAAACCGTGCAAAAAGAAGTCGAATAATCTGGGCAGAATTCATACTGATTTTGACGCAAATTTGAAAATTCCGGATAATTATTTTGGTTGTCCAAAAATTATGAAATTTTTTACAGTAGTTAGATTAAGATGTGAAGAGTACGTGGGTTTTTGAATTGGATGAATTGGAGTTAAATTAAGGGAGTTATGGCCAAAATACCAAGCCCTGTCAAATCTGGAAACTGCAGACACAGGGTGTAGTTTTTGAATTTTTAGACTTGGTTATGCTGTGAATTTGTGGAAGTTCTAAACATAAAGGTTTTAGTAAACAAAATTATCTTTCTGGATTGGATAAGATCATAATTTTTGGAAGTCAGAAGAAAAAGTTATGAGGATGGGAATTTAGAAGTAAAAATCTGGGTAAAATATGGGGAAGCAGAATCTGGACTGTTTCGCCTTCAAGTTAGAAAAATTCCCTAGGCTAGTACTGGTGGCCAAAAGTTGTGAAATTTACTAAGTAGGAGTATTTGGATGTGTCAAATAATGTTCTTTTGGAATTAGGTCATTTGGAGTAGCGTAGCCCGTGTTTTGATAAAATTTGCCGGGACTGTCCTGGGGAAGACAGTCTTTGGCATTGCCGAAAGAAACAAAAAGTTGACTAGGTTCGGGGTCCGTGTTTTGATAAAATTTGCCGGGACTATCCTGGGGAAGACAGTCTTTGGCATTGCCGAAAGAAACAAAAAGTTGACTAGGTTCGGGGTAGAACCGAGCCAAGCTCTAAACATAGAAAAGACAGAAGACATTGTAAGGCTTCCAGACTAACCTAGAACACTGGAATCGGATATCGGGAACTAGAGTTATAATTTTTGGAAGTTGGACCCATAATTGGCCAGTCGAACCTTTACCCCGGATAGGATTGGTTGAATAAAGATCTAGAAAACCTCCGTTTAAATTTGAGGGAGGTCCGGGGCTGCCCTACACTGAATGTGGACTGACTATGGGCTGCTTGTGGGCTCAGGTGCGGAGCAGTGAACCCCCATTAGAGTAACCGAGCCCGTAAATTGTACGGTACCCAGGTAACAGTCATGCCCTAACCTTTTCCCTGTGTTACTGAAATCATGAAAGCTTTGGGAGTTCTTGTATTGATTCCTTGGCATTCCTTTCCAATGGGATGAATATTGGTGTGAAACTTATGGATGGTTCCTTGATGGGAACCGAATGCTGTGTTAGTTCTGGAAGTTAGAAATCTCCATATTGTAAAAGTTGACTGTGATTGTAATTGAAGTGCTGTTTCTGCATTCTGATTTCTGTTGGGAAAAGTATTTAAATCTGAACGAAACTGAATGTGTCAAGTTAGTATCCATTAACTAAAAGGAACTAAATAGGATGAGTTGAATCGACTGGAACTGATTGAAGGCCATAGCCTTCCCCGGGTAATAGGTGCATGCATGTGAGCGGCCACGTACTCAGCCGAGACGTGGGCCAGGTTATCGGTAACTACCCATGATGGTGGTAGGCCAGGAAAGTTAAGCGGTAACCGCCTGAGGAGCGGTAGGCCAGGAAAGAGTTGAACGGCTGCGCTATGTTAGAGCACAGGCCATGAGACCCACTGGGGTCGCTCACCCAAGACTTATCTGAAACTGAACATTTTGAATGGAACTATGGAAGTTTGATTCTGAACTTGATTTTTGTTTAAGGAAGATGGTGATAATGGGTTGTGTACCTTGAAACGTGATGTTGTTTTTCCCCCCTCTCCCTAAAATATTTTCAAAATGAATTTGTACGTGTCTTTGACTGTTGGGGGTGAATGTTACTGAGTTTATCTCACTATTATAAAATATTTTATTTTTAGGTGATTTAGCTGTTCTTGGGACTGGGGACAGGAGAGTAGAGCAAGGCTCGAATGCTGGTTGTGCCTAAAAAGGGATTTAGAAGTTGTAATAGAATCTAGTTGGTTTAATTATGATGTTCAAGTTCTGTGTTAAAATTCTTGGACTCATATATGGTGGGCTTCGTTTCGTAAAGACTGTGTTTTTAAATGTCAGTTATGATATCCACCCTGGTATTTCCAAGAAGGGAATACGGCGGTAACACCGCGTTAGGAGTTCCTGCTGCCATTCAGGTTAAATCAGTAGTAAATAAAGAATTAGAAATCTGAGGGTGTTACATTATTTTTGCTATTAATTATTACTACTAATTGTTAATTATTACTACTAATAATTATAATTATGATTAATAGTTATTATTTTTATTATTAGTTATTATTATTAATATTTATAATTAATAATAATTAATAATATTAATTAGTAATTGCAATTATAATTATTCTTCTTAGTTATTATTAATATTATTATTAAGCACTAGTTTTTAATTAATTAATACTATCAATAATATTAATAATTAATAATAATTAATAATATTAATATTAATATCAATATTAATAATTATTATGATAATATTAATTAGTATTATTATTATATCATTATTAATAATATTTATAACTAATAGTAATTAATAATATTAATATTAATATTAATAATTATTATTATCATTATTTGTATTAATAAGAATTATTTTTGCAATTATTATTATTAATTATTATTAATATTGATAATTATTATGATTAATTATTGTTATTAAAAATTATTAATAATTATAATTATAATGATAATTATTATAAATTATAAATTATTATTAATTATTAATAGTACTTAATGATAATATTAACAATAATTATTTTTAATGTTGATAATATTTATAATTAATTATTAATTATTATTAATATTAATATTAATTATTATTATTAGTAATTGTAATGTTTATTATTATCATTATCATTAATATTACTAATCATTATTATTTTTTTAAATAAAATAAATTTGATTCCATTTCATAATCTACAACCAAACAATAAGGATTGGAACTTGATTTCATTCCTTTTCTCTCCAAACACATGAGTTTAAGATTTAAGTTCCACCCTTCATCCCTTAGGGATCATCTCTTGATTCCATTCCATTCCATTTTTTCTCACCAAATAGGGCCTTAAGAGGTGCAAGTTTTCTTATGTTGTTGTATGACTTATGTTGTCTCCAATATTGTAGCCGAATTTTTAGATTTTTTAATGATTTAAAAGTATATTGTAAAAATAATTTGTGAAAGGTAATATAAAGACAAATACGAGAAGTCATTTGAAGATTTCACTTCTTATAGAAACATAAACTCACAAACGGTAATGTTTCTTAAGCTCTCCCTCATTCTTTTTTTTTAAAAGAAAAACTCCAATGAAATTATTTATGTATGAAATTTGCTCAATTTTTAGGAGTAATGATGAAACAACAACTAATAAACTTGCCTCCATAACAATATGATGAACCTGTGTCTTTTTATAGTTATGAATGTTAAATTTAATGATGAATACATGCATGTTGGACCTATTTGGTCCTTTTTCTTCAAAATAAAACCTAGTGTAGTCCTTATTTCAAACCTTGTGATCAATAAATGGTGAATCTGACATGGTGTTTGTTTGAGGAAAAATAATTTTCTCAAAAAATAATTTTCTATGAGAAATGTTTTTCTAAGAAATATAAGTTTTTCTTATATTAATTCTTCTGTCTTTTGGTGTAACTGTGTAAGGTAAATCATTTTTATGGAAAGAACAAAAGCAAATGTCAATTGAGTTGTTTAAATTACGAAAAAAGATCGAGTAAATTGTCATATGGGCATAAGCGTTGGCCAAATGAAGAAATTTTGAACTGAAAATTTAGATTTGAACTTCTTTAATATCTTTCATGTGATAAACAAGTTTCAATACAAATCATTGAAGCTGCTTTATTCACGAAAAATGTCAATTGAATTGTTTGTTTGGCGAAATATGTCAATTGAAATGTCATATTTGTAATAAATATTGACCAAATAAAAGAATTTTTAGCTCGAAATTCAGATTTGAGTTTCTTTTAATCTTTTCCATCAAATAGCCAAATTTCCCTCCAAACCATTGAAGTTGGATTTTGCTCCTAATTCATGGGGGACTAGATCATAAAAGGAGTAGAAAGAAAAAAAAAAATCAACCTTTTCTCTTCTCAAATATAATTTGTTTTCCTCCACTGGGGAGAAAATTATTTTTCTCAGGAAATATTTTGCTATTAGCCTTTAAACCCATGCTACGCACAGGATGTTTTTAAATTTTAGCTTAAATATTTTTAGAAATGTTATAATTAATCTCATAATTTAAATTTTTAGAAATAATAATATTAACATATCTGTAATTTATTTCCTTTTTTCTTCATTGAAGTAATTGAAAAGACATTATTCATTATGATAATTTCAAATCACATATTATTTAAATTTTTATTTTAAAATAAAATCTGAACATGTGTCACGACCGTAGCATTCGAACTCACTAATATATATATATATATATAATATATATATATATATATATATATAATATATATATATATATATATATATATATATATATATATATATATATATGTTCTTACTTTACCAAATTATGGAAATAAGATAACCATTTTTCAGGAGAATCATTTTTCCTCAAACCAAAAACACTACCTAAAAGTAGTGAACCTACATAAGCATTACGAATGAAAAACCTAACTATGGCCTACTATTAGTCTAATAAAATCCTACCTTAACGATAATAATATAACTATAAGTGCTAGAATAATGAATATCCCTACAAAAGAGGGACTCATGCAACATGGGGATTGTTATTGTTATTGTTGTTGTTGTTACCGTTAGAATAATGAACACAATTATACAGTCTATTAGTTAGATCAGATATGCACACACTTGCGCACATTAATGCATGATTTAAGAAAAAAAGATAGTAAACGACTTCTACGTAGAGCCACATAAAATACCTGATTAAAGACAATCTAACAATCTTTGAGGGGATAGGATAAGCCCTGAGCAAAGATATATGGACACAGTTTCCTGCTTAGTCGCGTACTCACAATCTATTCAAACAACTGCATTTTTTTGTCCATATAACTTTCATATAATTCAATGTTATTTTCAAACAGCCACACATCCATGCATGATTGAACAAGTTAATGTAATATTCATATAATCTAGTTGTTACTTAACATTTGTCACCTTTTTATTGCTATGATAAGTAAGTAGTATCACATACATTCGATAAAGCATATTGTCACCATGCAGATGAGTTTCTTAATCTCGTAAAGTATATACCCTTTATTCCCTTTTAATCATGTCCTTTAACTAATGTTCTCAAATATCTAATTTATGTTACCGATTTATGATTAATTATTTTAGGGCGTGTTCTTTTTGTTGAGAAATATAGGGTGATAAATAGGTGAAGTTGGATTGAAATAGGTTAAAGTAGATATTTTTTTTGTTGAAGTGGGTTGAATTTTTTTATATAATGAGTAGAAGTGGGTTAAAATAGTGAAAAGTGAGTTGAAGTTAGTTAAAATTGGTTAAAATTGATTGAAATGGGTATTTTTTTTAATTGAAATTCATGAAATGGGTTGAAATTAATCGAGGCTATTAAATTGGAATTTATTAATGAAAAAAACAAGACCTTAATACAACAATCAATAGAAGAGAGAGAGAGCGAGAGATGGAGGGAGAAAAAGACAAATGCTTAAGGAACTGTGTGTCATGAAATCAGCATAATCTTATGATTAACAATTTTCCATTTGTTTGTGAGCTGGGGTCATTTTCGATTGTCATCACTTTTTCCTTTTTTCTTTTTGGGTGACATTTCAATAGCAATATGAAGGACTTATTATATATTTGGATTTGGGTGAAATTTAAGAGGTTTTGACATATTGCCTTCCAGCAAAGTTTTTATGTTCGGAATGAAAAATAGATGCATCTATTTAATCCTCATAATTGTAGTTGTGTATTCATTAATTATCAATTGGACCAACATAGTTGACAAAAAGGCTTTTTGTCAGCTTCTAATAAAGGTTTATTAGAAATCACAAATAGACATGGCTACATTATTCTTGTCTAATAGTGCATATATAATTAGAGTTGGGAAATAGGTCGGGTTAGGTCGGCCCATTTAATAAACGGGTCAATTTTGTATCGGTGTTAAAAATAGCCTAGATTTGCCTTAAATTGAAAAATAACATGTTTTCATACTAAACGGTCTAATCATATCGACTTCGGATTGAAATCAGTTCGGTTCGGTTCGGGTTCGGGTTCGGGTTCGGGTTCGGGTTTCTCTCAGTAATTTCAGGTCGGGTTCGTGTCATGTTATCATATCAGGTCAGACATTCCCAACTCTATATATAATAATGTTGTTTATATTGGGCTTTGAGGCACTTCTATATACTTATGTAACCCTAATTCTAGTTATAAATATATGTCTTGCTACCTCTATTGGCACCCCAATATTTACACATGCTATTAGAGCCAAAGGAAAACCCTAATCTTTGCCTCCTCTCTCACCGTGCCCTCATTGTCCCTCTCTTAGATTGAAGCTTGCTTCTTCCTCTCGGTTTAGCTTCAATTGCATCACGAACATGGCCAACCTCCCACCACTAAGCTGTTTTGGCCTCACGACAAGCATGGTGGAACCTACTACTCCCTCGCCTACCCATGTTCATGGCATTGACACCCTCTCTGAACCTCTTCCCATACCAGCACAGCTGAGTGAACCTATGCCCCAACCTGCTGTGTGTCTGCCGCCCCTATACTCCTCTACCAACCTTCAACCTTGTTACCTGTTTTACTTCAACACCTTTCCCCACTATCCACAATGCCCATCCGTCTCTACCCCTCAACGTTCCCCTTATTCTACTGCCCCAAATTCCCTTCCTTTTTTTTCACGATGTTTGCCCAACTCCACCTTTGAGTATGGCTCTTCTAGTAGCGCTCCAATCTCTCAATCTCCTGATACACCCATGCAAGATCTCACCTGTGCTTCTTTTCTACAAAACCATGCAACCCTATCTTCCCTCCTCGCCTCTTAGTGTGACTCTCACTGCCGCTAATATCACTATTCTTGTCACGGTTCGGCTTGCTACTCCTGAGGATTATCTTACATGGCAAACTCAGTTCACAGCTATTTTGATTTCTCATGGTTTACTTGGCTTGGTTGATAGTTCTTTCCCGCCTCCTCCTGTTATGATCACTGCCCCCACTGGTCAAGTTCAAAACAATCCCGACTTTATGGATTAGGTTAAGCTTGATCAAAGCATCCGCTCCTGGCTATATGTGACTCTTTCTCCTGAGATTTTGATCGATGTTCATGATTCTCCCTGTCCAGTGCTAAATTGTCGTATTTTAAATGTCCCTTTCACCTAATTTTAGCTTGTATGATAATATAATTCTTAGGATTTTTACTTATTTTATTTACTTTTGTAGGTAATAAGTTCAACCGAGTAAGTGCCGTGAAAAGGAGTAAAAAAGGAACAAAAGAAGAAAAAGACAAGGGCGACGGGCGGCTTGTCGGCTGCACAACGGCCGCCGCCACCAGCCAGCAACCCATCCAAGGGCTGGCGATGGCCTAGCCATTGACAGCACGATAGGTTGTCGACCATGCGAGTTTCCCTGGCTGCCTGCGTGTTGTTTTTCTAGCCCGACTTGATTCCTTTTCAAGAGCCTTGTTCAGGACTTTTTGGGGTTCCTTTGGCAACTTTTAGGGTAGTTTTAGGTTAGACTTTAGCCAATAAAAACCTCAAGTGGAGGAAATAAAGTAGGTAGATTAAAATTAATTGGGTTGATTTTGGGATTCAAGCATTGTACATTCAAATTCATCCAAGCAATCCACAAAGTTTTCTCATTCCTCTCTCTCTTCTTATTTCATACTTGTTCTTCTTTCCTCTTGTTTAATCTTGTTAGTTTAGATTATAATTAGTTTAAATGTTTAGTTTTTATTATGATTTTGTGTTCATTAGTTGTGTTAAGCCATGTCAGATTAGATTAATTTCCATAGTTCATGCTTGTTGAGTTATTTGCTAATTTAGGTTTGTTTTGGGGTTTTTGTATTTTGTTGATGATTAATTTCTACTGGCTTAGATTGTAATTAGCCTCTTTATGGCTAATTAGTCTAGGATTAGGCCCAACTACACCCAACTTATGCTTAGAACAAAGGGTTTTCTCTCATGCCCGTCAGGTGTTCGATGAAATGCGTGAGAGACCTTTCATCTATATTTTTGAGCGATTGACTTATGCCGAGAGGTGAGGTCAATTAGCTAGTGTGGAAGAGGGGATATCCAGGACTTAGACATAAAAATAGTTCCGGTCTTAGTTAGGTTCGAGAGTTACTAATTTGGTGGCCTAATTAGGCTAACCCCATGAAAATAGGTGGTTAGACTAATTAGATTAGCTCATAACTCTTGAGAGAGGACTTGGGTGGTTTTCGATGGTGCAACCGACCATCTCTAGTTTTCTAAATACATTGGATAGGTTAGGACTCGTCTCGATTAGTTGGTCCGTCAATTGGCCAAATCATGACTCCAAGCTTCTTTTCTTGTGTTTATTAGCTTAATTTAGCTTGCCTGTCTTTCCCTTTCACTTGGCGTAGATTGAAACACTCAAGCGAATTTCGATACTTGAAACCCAACTTTCAGTGGACGACACTCCGAGGATTTAACAATAAAACCTTGCACTCAGGGTTATAAATATTAAAACTCGAATTTGTCCCATCATTCCCACGTCTTCTCCTGTTTGGCACGAGCTTCAAAAATGGTTCATGCACTCTAGCATGGCATGTGCCCTGGAGCTTAAACGTATGCTTACGAACATTCGCAAGGGTGAATCTTAGTCCAAGGGAGTGTACTTATATGAGATTAAAACTATAGCTAACAATGTCACCTCTGTTAATGCTTAAACTTGGGCAAGAGCAGTACCTTAACTAACATTTCCATGAAGCTCACTTTCGATGACCAATGTCTGCGAATTCTTCTATAGAACAGTGCCTTTAGCTTCTTGATGCAGATGATTCGGGTGTCACCCATCCTACCCTCATCACCCATACGCAGTCTTTTTCGGCTTCGGGGTCTCAGTCCCAGAATAATAACAATAACTCAAGTTCCAACTGAAGTCATGGTAGCAGGCATTAAAATCGTAATCGTCGAGGGGGTGGTGGTGGTAATCAGCACAAATGAGCAGCAGAATAATGCTTCCAATGCTCAAGCATCCAGCAATCAGACTCGGGCGCATGCCCATAGGTATGTGCAGAAGTAATAGGGTCCCTTAATATTTTGATACTCCACATCATACTGTACTAATCTGGCTTCTATAAGTGCCTCGCATTACTCCAGGATATTGCGTTTGCACCCCGCTAACATCACTTGCCAAATTTGCTTTCAATCTAGCCATATTGTTTTGTAGTGTCCTCATTTTATGTCCAGTGCAGGTCAAACTAATGAATCACTTTTCCTTGCTGCATTGTCCCTCAGTGATCCTAAGAAACCACTTGGTACCCTAATTCAGGTGCTTCATCTCATATAACTCCGTATGATGGTAATTTCATTTCTGAATCCCCTTACAATGGTACTACAAAAATAGTTATCTGAAATGGTGCTAAGCTTCCAATTACTCATATTGGCAATTGTGTGCTTTCTACTCCTTCCAAAGAATTGCAGTTACATTCTATTTTTCCGTGTTTCTCACCTAAAACATTACCTAGTTTTAATTAAGCATTTGTTCCATGATAATAGTTATTGTGTGCTCTCTGACACCTTTACTTTTTCTATTCAAGACAAGGAAACGAGGACAATTCTACTTCGAATCAAAAGTAGTGGAGACCTTTATCCTATCTTCAGCCCTTTAACATGTGCTCTTTTCACTCTACATCAAACTACTAATGTCTGGCATCGTAGGTTAGGTCATACTAGTTCTAGGATCTTAGATTTGTTTCACTCTAATAAGTCTATTGTTAGGACAGATAAGTTTTGTAAAGGCTGTGTTCCTTGTTCTTTGGGAAAATCTACTAGATTGCCGTCTATAGAGGTTGAATATTATTCTGAAATACCATTATTTCTCATTCATACAGACTTATGGCAATCCCCTGTTTACTCCCATCATGGTCATAAATATTTCATTCTGTTCGTTGATGATTATTCTCGCTATTCATGGTTATATCCTATGAAGTTCAAATCTTATGCTTTCAAAATCTTTATTCAATTTCAAAAGTTTGTTGAAAATCTTTTCGACACTAAAATTGTTTATGTTTAAAGCGATGGCGGCAAAGCATATGACAATACTCCTTTTCTTGATTTTTTGGTCACTCAAGGCATTTATCTTCGCAAGTTTGCTCCACATGCTCAACAACACTATGGTGTCATAGAAAGAAAGCACTGCCACATAGTAGACTGACTGTTGCCGTAAGCGCAAGGGTAGTCGTAGTATAGATAAAAAGATCGACTTCAGAGACCAAAGTAATGTATCGAGCTTTGTCTATCAGGATATGCTAAGCAAATACTAAATTAAGGCGTTTTGATTCAACAACTTCAATTTACTAATTCTAAATCAATTAAGGAAAAATGCATAGGAATTCATGTAGTTAAGAAAGGTGATTAAATCAAAATGATACACATGTGCTTTTCTCTAATCGGTTAATTTTGACGAATAGCAATCTATCCAAAAATTTGCCTAAACTAAGCAAAAGTCGTTATTTCAAACTAATTTGTCTTAACCCAAGTTGAATATTTTCGATTACACTCTAGTCCTCCCAACATGTAAATCTCTCTTTCGAGTCGACGCTATGTTAGGTTTTATCAAGTAGTCTAATAATCAAATGTCACCTTTCAATTTTCACTCAATTGTTTCAAGTGTGCAAGCAAACTTTGGCCAAAAATCCATTTACAATATGATAATCACTTGATAGAACGAAATCAAACCAATAATAAAACAAACATAATTCTATTGATTAAAATATGATCCAACTAAGCTTTCATAAACTAACAAATCCCTAGACAAAATAAACTACTCGCACATGCTTAAAGATTAAACAACTAACCAACAATTCGATGAAATCTGAGAGAAATGACTTGACAGAGATAGCCTTCGACCAAGGGCTTTAAACCACCTCGAAACCGAACACACTCAAGATTTCTCACTAAAACAATAATCAAACTAAAAATCCTAACTAAAAAGACTAAAATTTTGAGAAAGAAAGTGAACTATGCTATGCTTCCTCTCCTTCTTTGCTGCTGAACGACGAGACTTTATAGAGAAGCTTGGATGTTTTCAGCCACACAACCGAAGGAAGACGAAGAAGAAACAATTACACAGCTCACCACGGTCCAACCGTAGCCTTGGCTGGAGCCGGTTTTCTGCTCTTGTCTTACTCCACGGGCGTAGCATCACATGGGTATCCATGAGGGAGGTCAAAATATATCCAATGAGGGTCAAATGTTTGATAAAAATGCCTAAAATCCTGCAAAACATATTAAACAACCATACCCAAGTATAAATTGAGAATATGAGTATAAATAGTAACTTAAAGCACATAATTCTCCTAAAAAATGTGGCAAAATTGCTCTAAAATGATGTATATATTAAGCACTTATCATACACATGGCTTGTACTATGCTCATTGAGGCACATATGCCTTACTCTTTTTGGCATCATGCAGTTCTTACTGGTGTATATGTTATCAATTGATTGCCTACTCCTCTTCTCAATGGTCTTTCTCAATTTCATAAATTGTTTTCAAAATCTCCTGATTACAGCTCTATGAGGGTTTTTGGCACTCAGTGTTTTCCAATTTAACACCTTACACTAAGCATAAACTTCAACCTCGATCTAAATGGTGTGTCTTTGTAGGCTATGCCCCCCATTATAAGGATTATCGTTGTCTTCACTCCGTCTCTGGTCATGTCTATATAAGTTGACCTATCGTGTTTCATGAATCTGTTTATCCATATAGCTTTCTTCTATAGTCTAAGCCCAAACCTCCTGCCCAGGTTTATTTTTCCTCTTGGCCTCCTACGTCCAGCCCATCTACTCGGTCTCTGCCTGCTCCAGCTGCTCTTTGCCCAATGCAACCTGTATCTTAACCACTCTCTAGCCTGACCCATCCTACTACATCAAGCTTTAGCCTAATCCATACGGTTCCTACTGTATCTACCCCTAGTGCAGCTCCACTACTCATCCTGGCCATGTCTTCTTCTGTGTCTTCGGCCCAACCTCATGTGCCATCTGTTTCACACCTTCAAGCCCAATGTAACCCTTCATCCCAGGCTACTACCATGCCTGAGTCAGCTCAGTCTTCACCCTCCTCACATTTGAGCTCCTCTATACCGCTATCTCCATCTGCCTAACCCATTCCTGATCCATTTCCATATCTCACTCAACCTCACTCCACTGCTTCTGATCCGTTGCGACAACCCCATAATCACCATCCCATGCAAACGTGTTTTAAGCCTGGAATTACAAAATCGAAGTCTATTTTATCTTTGAGTAATTTGCATGATGATGGCGATCCCACTTCCCTTCCAAAGCTGTAAAGCAGTCTACCTGGCATTAAGCCATGGCAGAGGAATTTAATGCATTTTTATAAAATGACACTTGGGAGCTTATGCCACAAACTTCCACTATGAATGTTGTTAGTTTTAAGTGGATTTACCAAACGAAATATGCTTCAAATGGGTCTATTAAACGTCGTTATAAGGCTCGCCTTGTGGTTCTTAGGAATAACCAGCAAGCAGGTATTGATTACGTTGAAACCTTTAGTCCAGTTGTTAAATCCTCTACTGTTCACTTAATACTTGCTATTGCCATCACATGTAACTAGACTATTCGACAACTTGACGTGAAAAATGCATTTCTCCATGGTTATTTTGTTGAAGAAGTATATATGAAATAACCTCTGGGTTTTGCTCATACCTCTTTTCCACATCATATTTGTCACCCTAAGAAATCACTATATGGGTTGAAACAGGCTCTTGGAGCTTGATTTCAACGATTTAGCTCATTTCTTCTCTCTAAAGGTTTCATATGCAGCAAAGTGGATTCTTCCATGTTTGTTTATCATCATCAATCTATTCTCCTTATTCTCCTTCTCTATGTTGATGACATCCTATTGATTGGTAATAATCTTGTACTCATCCATGCATTTATTGCCACATTGTCCACTCATTTTGCCATGAAAAATCTTGGTGATCTCCATTATTTCCTAAGGGTGCAAGTGGTACGTACATCCTAGGGTTTGTTTCTCTCTCAACATAAATATACCTCTAACCTGTTGTACTCGTGTGTTTCTCGAACCTCACTATCCCTTATGGATGGCTAGTTACTTGCTGATCCTACTAATTAGAATTGCATGGTTGGTGTATTGCAGTATTTTACTATGCCTAAACCTGATATTGCTTATGTCATACAAGTGGTTTCTCAATTTATGCATGCCCCCCGTACATCTCACTTAAATGTTGTCAAGCATATTTACAGATATTTGCAGGGTACAGCGGACCATGACTTATTTTTTCGTTACGGGTGGCAAGTTGCTTGCTGATCCTATTGATTACCGTTGCATGATTAGTGCATTGTAGTATCTTACTATAACTAAACCTGATATTGCTTATGTCGTACATGTGGTTTCCCGATCTATACATGCTCCCCGTGCATCTCACTTGAATGTTGTCAAGCGCATTTACAAGTATTTGCAGGGTACAACGGATCATGGCTTATTTTTCCTTGCTAACTCTCGGCTGGATATTATGGTGGCCTTTTGTGACTCAGATTGGGTTGGTTGTCCCGACAGCAGTCTTTCCCCCACTGGTTTTGCTGTATTCTTGGGTTCTAATCTCATCTGCTGACGCTCTAAGAAACATCTCATCGTGTCCTGCTCTTCGGCTGAGGCTGAATGTCATGTTGCTGCATACACAGCAGCCGAAATTCAGTGGCTTCATCGGCTTCTCTTTGAGTTGGGCATTCTTGTACAAGTGCTATTTGCCTCTTCTGTAATAACATTTCTGCTATCTATCTTGCTTCCAATCTAGTTCTCCCTAATCTCAGCAAGTACATTAAGGTAGACTACCACTTTATTCGTGAAATGGTCACTAACCGACATCTTCAAGTTTAGTTCATCCCTACTCAGTCTCAGGTCGCTGACGTTTTCACCAAAGGTTTGCCTTCACAGAAGTTTCATCAATTGAAGGCTAATCTCTATGTGGTTTCACCCCGTACAGATTCAGGGGGTGTAATAGTGTATATATAATAATGTTGTTTATATTAGGCCTTGTGGCACTTCTATGTACTTATGTAACCCTAATTCTAATTATAAATATATGTCTTGCTACCTCTATTGAGGTAGGCACCCCAATATTTGCACATTGTCAAATCTAATTGAACTTGTTAATTTCCATAAGACACTCTCGCTTGATACCAACTTATTTTATTGTTTGTCTTTTGGCTAATAGTAATAGGCAATCTTACAACTTATTTGCATGAAGCTGATTTTTTCATACATCTACTACATGATCTATATGTTCATCTTGCAGAAAAACAATGTATTTGATGTGTTCACAAGGGTGCTTGTGCACCTTTGTGTTTTTCGATTTTTCATTCACGAATGCTTCTTGCAATTTATACATACATAGCCACACCCCATGGCTGCCCTATCTTGGGTCCAAGCTATTTTACACTTTGATTAAATATAGGAAATCTACCAAGAATAGGAAATCTACCAAGATTGAGATAAAATCTAGATAAAATCTATCCTAACACTCCCCCTCAAGTTGGAGTATTTAATTTATAATGCCCAACTTGCCCTTCAAGAATTGAAATTGAGCTTTACCAACTGCTTTGGTGAAGATGTTAGCAGGTTGTTGTTTCGTACGAACGTGAGAGATAGTAAGAAGACCTGCGACAAGTTTTTTGCGAACAAAGTGACAATCAAGTTTAATGTGTTTTGGGTGCTCATGAAAGATTGGATTGTGTGCGATATGCAATGTCGCTTGACTATCACAAAAGAGTTTGATAGGGGGGAAAATGCTTAGGGATGCTAGGAAAGATCGTATCCAAATTAATTCACTTGTTGCAAAGGCCATGGATCTGTATTCGGCTTTAGCTGACGAGCGAGAAACTATACCCTGCTCTTGCTTCTCCAGGAGATGGGTGATCCACCAAGCATGACAAAATAACCGGTGAGTGATTTGCGAGATAGAGGACATGCCCCCCAATTAAAATCACAATATCTTACAATATATAGATTGCTGTCTGCACACAATAGAATCCCTTGGCCAGCAGTTCCTTTCAAGGAGCGTAGCACACGTCTTACAGCATCTATGTGCTCCTATCTGGGAGCTTGCATGAATTATAATAAAATATGAACTGCATAGGTGAGATTAGGCCGGGTTATAGTAAGGTAGCTTAGCCTTCCAATGAGTCTGTGATATCTGCTAGGATCTACCAGCAAGTGTCCTGATGCCAATGCAAGTTTATGATTCTCCTCCATAGGAAAATCGATAGGTTTTGCTCCCAAAAGACCACATTCATCAATAATTTCCAATGCTTCAAACCATACTCACATAGTTTTGAAGAGAGCTTGGCGAAACATTGTCTTGGAGCCTGGCGGAGTCCATATAGGGACTCCTTGAGATGACAAACCTTGTTCTCAACGTTGCATTGGAAACCTAGGGGCAATTTCATATAGACTTCTTCTTTCAAATCTCCGTGCAAGAAAGCGTTATTAACATCTAATTGGTGCAAGTCCCATTGTTTGGCAATCGCCAATGTTAGAAAATAGCGAACACTTGTCATCTTCGCTATTGGTGCGCAAGTTTCATTGTAGGCAAACCCTTCAACCTGGTGATCACCTCAAATTACTAAACGGGCCTTGTACCACTCAATGGCTCCATCAGACTTGTACTTGACTCGATAAACCCACTTGTAACTAATGGGTTTCTCTCCTAGAGGTAGCGTTTCAATGATCCAAGTATGATTCTTTTCCAAGGCACTAATTTCTTCTACCTAGCTTTCCTCCACCATTCATCCTGGACCACCTCATAATAAAATCTAGGCTCTATAACTTTAGTGGTAGTAGCTAAGAAATTTTGGTGAGAGGAAGAAAATTTTATACATGTGACATAATTCTTTAATGGATAATGTGTACCTGAGGATCCCTTTTGGCGTGGTGTAGTAGCAGGAAAGGGTTCTATAGATCGAGTGTTGTAGCAGACAAAATTATTAAGATGGGCTGGTGGTCTGTGCATTCGCTAGGCTCGTCCAGGTTTGTCAGCTTCTGGTCTGGGTTTTTTGGCTGTAGGTTCTGTTGCACCATTGCCATCAATGGGCTCTTGGCCCACTTGTTCACCTTCCCATCTTGAGCTGGGCTCTGGGTTAATGCTCTCAGTAGTGGCCTTTCAGCCCACATTTTCACCAGCTCCTCCAGCGCTACTCCCTGGCCCAGCACCAGCACTTTCTCTCCCTCTTTCTTCGGACTAGGCCCTGAACATTGCAATTTGGGCTTCTTCCTCTTCATTGCTTTCGGCCAACAATCCTACATGCCTAGAGTTCAATAATTTGTCCACTGAGCAATAGCCTTCAATTTTGGTTGGATTTCTATCCTTTTCTTCCTTGAACGGAAATACGTCTTCATGAAACATAACATCTCGATTGTCAAAATACTCATTTGTATCCAAGTCATGTAGTCGTCATGCCTTCTTTGCATAAGGATATCCCATGAAGATGCACTTCCTACTCCTTAAGGCAAATTTATCTTGTCCTTTGGCACGTATTCGAGCATAACACAAACTCCCAAAAGTTCTAATATGACCATATAAAGGTTTCTGATTGAAGAGTACCTCATATAGAGTCTTTTTGTTTAAGAGTTTGGTTGGCGCTCTATTAATCAAATGGGCCGCTGTTAACACACATTCTCCCCAAGAGGTTAAAGGTAGATTGGCTTGAAACCGCAAAGCCCTAGCCATATTTAGAATATGTCGGTGCTTGCGCTCTACTCTTTCATTTTGCTGAGGAGTATCTACACAAATAGTTTGGTGTATAATTGCTCTTTCACGATAAAAACTTTTCATTGGCCGGGATTTAAATTCATGCCCATTATCCGTCCTGACCACCTTGACTTGCTTGCTAAATTATGTTTTGGCCATGGAAACGAATTCTCTTAAAAACATTCCTGACTCACCTTTTTCTCTCATTAAATGCAACCACACTCTCCTACTAGCATCATCAACCAAGGTCAGGAAGTAATAAGCTCCATATGAAGAGGGCACTTGATATGGTCCCCAAATATTGCAGTGAACAATTTCAAATAAATCATGGGCTTTGTTTTCACTAGTATGAAATTGGCTTCTGGTTTGTTTAGCACGAAAGTAAATATCACACATATCAATTTTCTTCCTAACATAACCCGAAAAACCTAATTTTTTTTACAAAGAAAGACATGACTTCACTTGAAGGATGACCCATTCGGTTGTGCCAAAGTTCACTCGTTCGTACTGCATTAATTTGAATCTTCAATGGTGTCTTCTCGTAGTAATAGACCCCATCCTTTTGCTTGCCCGCACCAATTAACATCCTCGAAGTAAGGTCCTGTAAAACACAACAATCATCAAAGAACGTCACATTACAATTTAAATCCTTGGTGATCTTTGCAATAGAGATTACAAGTCAAATTAGACACAAATAACACTTTATTTAGTTTTAGGTGGTCTCTAAAACCACGTTACCTTAGTTGGTTGACGCGGTTTGAGTTTCGTCAGGAAGCTCAATATATACAGGCCTTGTGAGTTGCATCTTCTCCAACAACTTCTCATCACCTATCATGTGCATTGATGCTCCACTGTCAAGCATCCAATTTCCTTTACCTATAAGTTTTTCAACCCCATTCTTTGGCGTGTCCAGAAGGCTCATCAATCGCTACATCTGTTATGTGGTTATTCCGGGAATATTGACCTGTGCAGGCTCGGTAATTGTTGCGATCAGGTCTGATGTGGGTGCTGTACTGGCAGTGATAGCTGTGTAGGCTGTTTCTCTTCCTCCAATTCTTCCTTGGCTACTTCCAGCACGACTGCTGCGACCACCTCTATAGCCGCGTCCCCCTCTGCTGCGTCCTCGTGACCCCCATCCGAGTGGAAAGCCAATTATTTCGAAACAACATGTTTCTTCATGAACGAACTTGCCAACATTAACTTGCCACAATTTTTGCAAGTTGATCCTTGGTTTCACAACATTCCTTCCAGAAACAGCAAAGGCTACGGCATTCTGGGCTTTATCACCTCTATCCATCATGAAGTGTTTGTGGTTCTCCTCTTGATGCACTTTGTTGAATATCTTGTCTAGAGTTGGCAGTGGTTCGGTAGCAAGTATTTGGCCCCGTATGCTTGAGTATTTTTCATCATTCAAACCCATCAAAAATTGATGGGCTTTCTCTTCATCCACCATCTTCATGAGTTTGCCGCCAATATCACACTCACACTTGCCGCACATACAATGTGAAAATCTGACTTGGTTCTCCAACCCACTCCATAATCCCATAAGCTTTGAATAGAACTCTACAATCTCCAATCCACGTTGCTTGCATTCGGCTAGCTTGGTTTTGAGTTGGTGTATTTTTGGGGCATTAGAAACTGCGTAACATTTTTAAGGTTCATGCACATAAGTTCTGCAGTTTCAACATAGGCAATACTTGTTCGAAGCTTTGGGTTGATGACATTAAGTATCCAGGAGCAAATCATGGAATTTGTCATCTCCCACGCTTGTAACTCCAAAGGATCGTCTGCTTCCTTCAAAGTCGGTTTCTTTAGGGTTCCTTCTATGAATCCTAATTTGTGTTTTGGATTTTAAAGCAGTTGCAACCGTCTTCTCCACAAATCATAGTTCTTACCATCGAATATTACTGCGGTGATCAACACTCCAGGTCCTTCTAAGGGATATAGGTAATGTGGAGAGTGACTTTCGATCACAAATTTTTTACCTGCCATGGTTGACTTTTAGGACTATGATTTGGGATTTAGATAGGAGGTTTCAAGGCTCTAATACCATGTAGAAAAAGAAAAACAATGTATTTGATGTGTTCTCAAGGGTGCTCGTGCATCTTTGTGTTTTTCTATTTTTCATTCATGAATACTTCTTGCAATTTATACATACATAGCCACACCTCATGGCTGCCCTATCTTGGAGTCCAAGCTATTTTACTCTTTGATCAAATATAGGAAATCTACCAAGAGTAAGAAATCTCCCAAGATTGAGATAAAATATAGATAAAGTCTATCCTAACACATCTCAATTTTATTTTGATGATATTTTTTAAGTTGTCATTGCATGCATAAAACAATATGTTTTTATTAGTTTAACTTTGCATATTTTCCTTTGTTTATTAACTACAGAACTCATAGTTACAACTAATCGTTATAACTAATCCTATGTTGTTATTTTATTTAAAATAAATATAAATATAAATATTCAGTTTAAGTCGAAAACTCTGAATTTTAAGGATACGAGGGGCTCCCAGCAAAGAAATTATTTAATCAGGTGAAAGACCATACCATACATATGGTCACCAACTACAAAATTAAATACCACTCCATTATTTAACACAATTATTTTCGAGAAAAATACAATGATTTGTCCAAGAAGCCAAAAGGGGGAGGGGGCGGATATTGAACACCCACCACCAAACAAAAAAAAAAATACCGCTCCATTATTTAACGCAATTATTTTCGAGAAAAATGCAATAATCTATCCAAGAAGCCAACAAGGGGGGATATTGAACACCCACCACAAAAAGAGGGGCCAAAACTTTGTGGCATTATTTGATTCTAATAAGTCTTGCGTGAGACCGTCTCATACAAGTCATATTATGAGATGAAGGATTTTATAGTGATTATTAATGATTAATTGGAATAACTAATAGTTTATTTAGGGGTCACTATTATTACAATCGCACTTAAATGAACTATTAGTTACCCTTATATTTAAAAGGTATTTTAAAACATATTATTAATCATCACAGAACTTTAAAAAAGTCATCCCTAAAAATTCAGTCTCATAATAACTTTTATCTAAGATAGCCTTACTAAAAAAATTGTATATTTGATTCATATTTATTTGAAAGTCCACTTATCATTATTCAAAAAGTTTGGGACTTCACTTCAGGAGTCTAAATTCAGTTTTCAAATCCGTGGACTTTAAATTGACACTTTCTTTATTTTTGGTGATTGGTTTAGGTTTTGTGGCCAACAAATTTATCCTTTTAATTAATGGGGATGAATATATTAATTAGCCACGATTTAATTATTTGTAAATATTAGTTTAATATTTGAGGTTTGACGTGCTACCCGGCGTCATCAACCAGGGGTGAGTCACACTGTACGTGGGCCATCTTGCGTGTCGTCAATCATGCAATCACTTTGCACGCCATGTCATTTTGCAGTGAACTTTTCAAAAACCCTCTGTTCTGTCTGTAATGAGCGTGGTTTGTCCATAGCCCATAGGTTGAAGTTCTTCTAAGAATAACTGGGGCACTATTGTTCAAGAAAATCAACTCAACCACCGCAAATACCCTTTAAATTTGAAGCATGAATATTACGAGTAAGATGCAATAATTCAATGGTAATATGGGGGCTGTTAGAATTCTAACTTGAGATCTCTCGCTCAAAAAAGTTCAGATATTCTGTTCACAAGCCAACTCAACCAAAAGTTAGGTTTTCAACTCAATGCTTTTTAATTGTTTTGCATGCCTATTCTAAAAGTGTTATAACTTTTATGGGCCTGTACATTTCAACTTTTCGAAAATGTTTGATAATAGCTAACAATTGCTAAATGCTCCTAAACACTAATTGCTAACTGGTAACTTCTAATCATAACCGTTGGTAAATACTGGTAAATGTTGATTAACCACTATCCACGATCTCTAAACGCTACTTATAATAACCGTTATTCCTAACTGCTAGTGAATATTAATAATTACATATAAACTGCTATTAATTGCTAACCACTAAGTCTGAATGATAAAATGAACCGATCTTAAATAAATTTTCTAATGCTTAATAGGTGCTCCGGACACTTTTTCCAAGATAAACATTTACACGCTTTGTTTCTCCTGTACATCCGTTCGTTTTGTGTGATCCTGTCCAACTGTCCGAATTTTTAAAATTATTTTAAAAAAAAAAACAGATGCATGTCTATTGCCCACACCGGGGGGAAGATAATGAAAGGACCGAATATTCTGAGTGCAATGCCCGATCCCGATTGACTCGTTTCAAGCGGGAATCTTAAGCCGCCCCAAGTCACCATCGGTACGTGAAGTGCCACGACTCACTCTGCCAAAACGAATTGCATTGTCAAGTCTCATCACTCTCCAATTTAATCGGGTTGCTTTTGCTGACTCGCCAATAAAACATATATAATAACTCAATAATGGACGTACTTGTGACTTGTTCCAGAGATTACGAAAGGGACTCACTTCAATCAAAGCTCACGACCAGATATAATAAAAATTAACACGATCTGAAAAATTGACAAACTTATTTAATAATTTTTGACTTTGATTATAATTTTTTCAATCTAAATTTGAAATTAATTGGATTTAAATCAGTTCACTAGAGCTGAGTAGTATACCTATTTTTTTATTTTTTTTTAATTTATCCATTTTAATAACAATGACTATTCATTAATTGGTTCACTTAGAAAAACGTTGTATAATTATCGCATTCCTTCGTAAATTAAATACTAATAACGTTCATTTTTCAACTTCTTCTCTTACAATAACGTCATACACAACTTATAAATGAAAAAACTTCAAAAATTAGTGTGAAATGGCATGCGATAACTATCTAGTGTTGAGAAAATCAATTTAGAATAAAGCAAATATTAAAAATGTGCAAGTTAGATTGTTATATTTTTAGTAAAATGAATATGTTTCATCATATTTTAAATAATATTACTCTGTAATAATCTAGCATTTTGATATTATAATTAAAAGATAATTGTAATATCTTGTGTTTCGTTAATATTCTTTCATTTGTTTTCTATTCTAATTGGTTCCGAACTATGATGTTGGATAATAGGCCGATGCGTGTTCGTGTTAGGATCGAATCACTAATAAAGTATAGTTGATTAGGTAATGATAGGTTAATTAACAAAAATATTGAATTATTAAATCGCTAAGTAACGAGCCAAAAACGCTTCGGCTCGTTAACATGCTTTAAATGGGCTAACGCATAAATAATTCAACCCATTATTAACCTTATTAGAATCCATGAGCCGATTAACTAGGCTCGACTCTTTGACCACTCGTATACGACGCGCATATATCATAATAAAAAATTTGAACATCTTTAATAATCTTTTAAGAAATTACAATTGCAATGTTTTTCATTAAATATGAATAATTTTAAGTATTAAATATGTCAAATCTTTAATTTTGACCAAAATAAAATTGCCTACAAAAAGTACCCTAAATCTCTTGGGTCGACCCGAAGCCTATATAACCAAAATGCGATCACATGTATTTTACCCAAACCTAAAATACCTCCAACTCATATTTTACCTGAACCTGAGTACGCTCGACCTTTATTTAACTCATCCGTCCAAATTAACAGGTCTACTCATAACAGGTCTACTCATAACAAAAAGTATTGTTGGATGCAGTGATCGAAAATTACTTGATTACTCAAGGGGGTTCATTATGGATTCTTGGTGGCTTATAGCATGACCATGTGAGTGTGCTTGTGATTGGGCCAGGAATAAAAGAAAGGAGATCAGCCCATTATCTCATGCATGTCCAGCTAGCTTGCCCTTCTCAGCTGTGACCCACGTTGATTGAAGCATGCACAGCTTGCTCTCCAGTGAGGTTCACGAAGGAACCGTGGGACAGGGCGCGGACCCACGGTGAAGGCTGAGAAAAAAATTGGGTGCTCGGTTCGGACCCGTTGGGTTCATATTCCAACTCGGTTGAACTAGGTTCGGGACCGGTTCTTAAATTCTGAAACCGGTTACAACTGGGTCTGAAGGTGGGTCGTAAAAATTTGGAATCGGAACGGGACCCGGTACCCGGTTACCTAATCTAAGTAGTTTTTCTTAAAAAAATAATATATGAGTTACCCGATTAACTGTTGACATCAGCTGCTGTTCTTCCGATGCCACCATAATTTCCAGCGACACGCTAATATTCTAAGGGGGCGTTTCCTAACAACAGCTGCTTGAGAGGATTTTAGCTGTTTTGACCAAGTCAAATAGCTAAATTTGGTAAAAAGCTGGGTGTAATGGTTGTTTGGCTTCAAAAAGCTCTTTTTGAAAAAGGTATTCTTATTATCCTTTTGAGAAGAGTTTTTTATGGAAATAACATAATTGTCCATGAGTTTAAAAAAAGTATGCACATCTCATTAAAAACTAATTCATAACTAAGGGCATAAATAAAAATTTACCAATATATTTTTTAGAAACAACTAGTTTTTATCAAATACTTTTTCTAAAAACAGCTAATTTAAATAGTTAATATAAACAGTTAATTCAAATAGTTAACAACTAACAGTTGTTTGCCAAAAGGGCCTAAATCTTTTTGTTTTGTTAATGGATAATGCTATGAGAAGATATTTTTTTATACTTGGATGGAATGAAATGCTATTTATTAGCTAACCAATTGGGCTTCAATGAATGGTAAATGCCTAGCTGCCATTTTATTAAACTTGATTTTGAACAATCGATTAGCCAGCTTGTTGGATGTATTGGTTCTCTCATAAAGTCACAACCACAAGCTAAAAATTTACATGAAATGAAATAAAACAAAATATGAAAAAACTTAGGAATCAGGTACCTGGTTTTGAACCGGGTCCCAACCGGTTCTGGGACCGGTTCCAAAATCCTGGATCCGGTTCCAACTAGGACCAGGATCGGTCCGGATTTTTGGGCTCGGTTCCAACCGGGATCGGGACCAGTTCCATGAAAATGGACTGGGTACCTGATCCTACTCACCTCTACATGGCAGGCCCTACCTCTTGACTTGCCATTGCTACTCCCATTTTGGAATGACTTTCTACTGTTGTGCATCATCCTTCCATCGTTCATCTACACCAAAAATTAATTTATTATTTTTTTTAGATTTGTGAAAGTAATTCTGAGTAAATTTATAGTCACTTTGTCGATCTCTGTCTGAAGCACATCGCTTTTGAGATCAATTTTTTATTTTCATATCTCATAGTGAATTTTTTGATAATCGTCGCTCGTGATTTTTCATGATTTGGGTTCTCCATATAAATTTGGTGTTATTTTGATTTATTTTGCTTTATTTATCTTGTTTAATGATTCCTTGTTGCATCCAATCAATCAATTAAGATCCTAACAGGTACAAAAGAAGTTTCATGATTCCTTTCGTAAGATCTGGAGAGATATAGATGTAGATAACTGCACTCTATAGCCAATAATTGTGCATTGTGAAATTAAATCAACCCTTGTATTAATCTAAAATCAAGCGTTAAAGGACAAAATACGTTCCTCAATAATTATAGTACTTTTAGACCTACGTGTTGCATGCTCTGTGGTCAATGAACAATACACTATTATGGCTCATTTGGTTTTATGTAAACAAAGTGATAATGCAATCAAAATGATAATGATAATTCTATTATCATGTTTGATTATAATTAAGGGATATAATCAAAATCGCATTGTAATCATATTTACCTCAATCTATGTAAATACAATTATTTGATTTTTCCTACACTATTATGATTACACAACTTTGAATCAAAGTCTACTCAACTATAAACTACTATATTTGACTTTCTCTCTCTTCTCTTCATTGTCTCTCATTTGCTTGTCATCTCTTAGTACACGACCACATTTTTAAAGTTTGAAGCCCCCTCACTCCTTTCTCTGTCTTCTCCATATTGGATAAAGTTTAACTCAGGCCATGATCATATTCTTGTAATTGCATTTTTGTATGTTTTAAAGATCATATCCCCCTACCTCTCTCATCATCATCATCATCATCGTTATCATAATCATCATCAGGTTCTCTCTCTACTTGCCAAATTTGAGCAATATTACATTATTGTTAATCAGAGGATATGAAGTGAAGTCAGTCTCATGTGAAGCATCATAATTATGAAGATAATACATTGAATTATAATTATCAACAAAGCTATAAATAATTAAAGTAGGCAGAATAAAATGCGAATTGG
This sequence comes from Carnegiea gigantea, assembly GCA_029747015.1. Lineage (NCBI taxonomy): Eukaryota > Viridiplantae > Streptophyta > Magnoliopsida > Caryophyllales > Cactaceae > Carnegiea > Carnegiea gigantea. Next base: position 265,960 of record JAKOGI010000372.1, read on the forward strand.
ATTGCGAGCACTTCATGTTATGTGTAAAGTGAAGTGTTGTTTGTAAATGAATTCATTCTATTACAATTGCAATAATTTTGTAACCAAACATAGTACTGTGATTATTGTCGCATTTCATTACATGGAAAATTTCATTGCATGGTTGATTCTATTACAAACTGATTACATTACTTTCAACCAAATACGACATTAATACTACTCTCTAGCTAGCTAGGAAATGTGACGTTTTATTCATAGAACATAATTATATTGCCATCCTGGAATTCGCTACATGCTCACAAGCAATGCGTGCACACACATGCGCGCGCGCGCACCCCCCCATATATATATATATATGTCATACTCAAAATTACCAGCCTGTACTTGCATACTCAAGGCATACCATGAAATCAAGGGGCTAAGCCAAATTATAATCCCATTAATTGTTCCGAATTAAAATAGCCCAACTATATTCTTTTGTTAATTGAAAGCAATCTCTATTTAGGGCCTGATCTTTTCGTGGGTAAATTAGGGTGGGTAAAAGGATGAAGTGGGTTGAAGTAGGTTGAGGTAGGCTAAAGTACGTTGAAGTGGGTTGAATTTTTTTTACGTGCTAAATTGAACTTTGTTAAAATAGTGAAAATAGGTTAAAGTAGGTTGAAGTGGGTTGAGGTTAGTATTTGAGAATTGATCCACAAAAAAAGAGGCCCTTACTATTTACAGTTTCGAAAATTCTTTTATTCTTCACTTTTTCTTGCCTGCAATAGTAACCAATAATTGTAAGAACCGTATACAACTTGGTTTTCTGTCCAGAATCATATGTAGAACTTCATGAAGAATTTGTACAGAAGTGGTTCAACTTCAATTGTTCGTCCTCTGTCATCAGCCTCTAATTCCAAGTAGGGGTGTTCATCGCTCCAAGATCGGACCGGACCGGACCGGCTGGACCGAGGATCGAAAATTTGGCAGACCTTGGACCAAGGACCGGACCGGTCTGGAGTCGGTCCTGGACCGGACAGAACCCAGACCGAACCGGACCGGACCGACTCCAAACATTTGCATCTTGATGAGCTTGAAATTTTCAACAGATACACACATGAAAAAAAAAAAAGAAATGCAGTCTTGGCAAGAATTCAACATTCTATCAGAAAGGCATCATGAAAGCTCTTCAACAAGGGGTTTAAACAAGGCATTAATGCAGAAACAATCATCTTCCAGCAATAGAGAGAGAGAGAGAGAGAGAGAGAGGGGGTACAATTGAACATTTGCATCTTGATGAGCTTGAAATCTTCAAGGCTAATCCCTCGCTGTCTGTCAATTGGCTTAATAACATCTACCTCTTCTGGGTCCATCAATTGTTTACTACAAGAGAAGCAACCCCGTTCAAATTAAACCAGTCAAAAGAAGAGCAACGAATTGAAACTGGGAAGGAGAAACCCCTAAATTATTTACCAATGACAAGAGGCCCAGAAATTGACAGCCATGGCTCCCAGTAACTTACAATACTGAATCACAAACGAAAGAAGAACGAAGATAGATCCAGGGATATGCTGCTAGAAGCCACTAACCAAATCAAATTCACAAAACCCTAGAACAAATTCACAAAATCGGAAAACCCTAGATACACAATAATCTCAAATCAAAAACCTAAATTAATACAATACCCTAATCCAAGCATACCTCCAGGCTCCACCAACTGAAACGTCGCACCGGAAGCCGCCGGACGTCGGCCGGTGTTCGCACAGACCAGAGAGCAGAGAGAATTCGAGCGATTAGGGGTGTTCAACGGTGAACAATAGCAACTGAAGACTGAGAGATGAAGTGGCAGAGAGTAGAGAGTGAGAGAGCTGAGCGAGAGGAAGAAGCTGAGCGAGAGACTGAGCGAGAGGGACAGAGCGAGAGGGAAGAGCGAGAACAAGAACTCGAGAAGACCGAAGAAGTGAAGACTGAAGATTGAAGAGTAAAGGGCCAGGCCAAATTATTTAAAAAAAACTATGTCCGGTCCGGTTCGGTTCATTAGCCGGTCCACCCGGTCCAAACCCGGATCGGACCGAAGACCGAAAACAGAAAAGAACAGGACCGAGGACCGGACCGAAAGGCCTCGGACCGGTCCGATCTGTCCCGGTCTTCGGTCCGGTCCGGTCTTGGACCATTTAATGAACACCCCTCATTCCAAGGCAGTGGAGCCCATAAAGATAAATGCACATTGAGGCATCTTTTGTCCCTGTAGTCAGTGGCGAAGTCAAAAAATTCGAAGAGGGGTGTCGAAATTAATAACACGAAATATAAAATTCAACAATAGTCATAAACTGAAATTAAATAGCGATTACATTACATCTAATCTAATTGTCCTCAATGAGACCTCATATTTTGAAAGCGATGTAAAATATCATCAGTAGATAAGCTTTCAAACAAATTATCCTCAAAGTAAACAATCTTTTTGAAATATCTATGCATTTTGACCTAGAATTAAAATTAAACATATAAATTAAACAAATTTTATATTGAAATTGGCAAATAAACTCACAAATTAAACCACAAAAACAAAGCAATTTACAAATTAAGAGTTCACCTATAATTGAAATGAAACCTATAAATTAAACAAAGTTGGAATTGAAATTGGTAAATAAACTCATAAATTAAAGAATACAAGAAACTAATCTACAAATTGAGATTTAACCTAGAATTGAAATTAAACATATAAGTTAAACAAATTTGGAATTAAAATTGATAAATAAACTCACGAATCAAACAATACAAACTTATTAATCTACAAATTGAAGAATTAAGTAACAAATTCAAGTCTATTAAACATTTAAACTAGTATTAGTAAAAGGAGAACTCATAAATTTGGAGAGAGAGTTGAGGTTGTTGGTGGGTCGTGTACTGGCCGTCGAGAGGCGTTTCGGGCGGCTTAGAGGCAATCACCGGTGAGCGGTCGGCAGTGGGTGGTGGCATGCTGCTTTGGTGGAATGGTGGTGGTTGAGTGTGTGGCCGTGGGTAGAACGAACAAACAGCGGAAGAGAGAGTTGAGGACTCGAACAAACAGAGGACGAGTACGGGGAGGCTTAAAAAAAATTGAAAAAAATAAAACGGAAAAAGGGAAGGGTGGAGGACTCAAACCCGCGACATCAGAGACAAGACAAATCACAAACCAAGTGCCTGGACCGCCGAAGCAAGGGAAGTTTGATGCACATCTTCAACACATTTGATACATATAGTCAACTTCTAATTTTTTTTAAATTCTCAAATGTATATTAATTTTTTTTTGAGAGAGGTGTCGGCTGACCCCACTGATCCCACGGTGGCTACGCCACTGCCTGTAGTCATTGACCCATTCGTGTACAATTTTCATCAAGTGAATCCATCTTTCATTAGGTCCCTAGCTTCGAGTAATTTTCTCACATACCAACTATTTTTTTGTTGAATTTTCATATTATCTAATTGTTTTTCTCTTTAAATAGTAATGGTTGACCCATTTGATCCAAGACTATATTCTAAACTAATTTTCTCACATACAACTGCTTCTAACTGCTCATAAGTACTGCTAACTGCTAATTACAACTGCTTTCAACTGCTCACAACCACTCCCACCTACTAACCGCTCCTTGCAACTGCTGAACTGAACAGACCCGACCTTAATCTCAAGTAGTTGCTTTGTAATTCTCTCATCAAGTTTTGCCGTAACAGCCAAAGACATATCCAAGTTGGCCTCCAAACCAAAACAAGTACAAAAATTATGGAAAGCAATCACCAAGTATTGAACATTAGTAGTGTCAGCTTTACAAAATAACAAGAGGTCATCAGCAAAGCTTAACATGCATAATCTTAACCTTTGTATCCTGGGTGTAACATAAAACGAATCTACATTTGACATACCTTTTAGTTAGCATGACCAGGTGCATATTATACAAGCGTAACTCAATCACCATGACAAACTTATTTTTAATACAATAATGTTGGTATTAATTGGTTTAACTGATAAAGCATCCGAGAATTAATTACAAGAAAATTAGGTTCGAATCCTGCCTATATTAACTTGCGCTTTATTCGCGGACCCCAAACAAAATTTATAGTCAATATTTATGTGTTGATTGTACACTATATAGGACATGCTAAATCTAACTAGTCGTGCTATGATCGTGAGAAGCCCGTGAAGTCATCAAATAAGATCAGAACAGCTGGAAAGCGGGAAAGGCTCATGAACACGCGGAGGGAACAGTGAACTTTTTTCCTATGCTGGACTTTAAGTATGTGTGCATTTGCCTGTGGTCATGTTCATGCATGGCCTTGTCACTTCGATAAAGCATTTCTGTCCTATTTTCAGGGACAGATAAATTGATTAACACCCTGACTGAGATCCAATTGATGTGAATAAATATGATCTGTTAACTTAGTTTTGTCCCTTTTAAAACTACTTCATGATCAATCGTGTTTCTCTACGCTTTCAACTTCTCTACTATTGATAAGGGAAAAGATAATATAGACTGTATAGTTGAAAATGAATTTTATATACTATTAAAAAAAAGAAGTTGTTTTAATAAGGGATCGTTTTAATAAAGATTTTACAATAAGATTAGTTCATTACTAAATTAATTGTGCTATTGATTTAAGAAAACTCTAATATTTTATATAATGTGAACATGTGCCTCATAATTGTTCTATGTGTGTATAAGGTAATTTCATGCAGCTTCTAAGACGTTGAATTGTGCTAGCTTGACTTAGGGGGATGCGAAAATTGCTATGCTGTATGCATAAGCTTTGTCAGTGAGCTTGATTCTTGGAATTTTTACCTGAACTTTGATACCTTTTTCTCCCCGATCTATTCAGAACAACTGGCTACCCCTAAGATAGAAATACAATGAGTTAAGCCTCCACTTATCCCCCCAAAAAAGAAAATGTTACATCCAAGACAATTTTTAGCCTCAACATTTATGATTTAATGCCTGCTAATTCACCTCTCATTTGAATGGAAAAGAAAAATAATAATCAATGATAGTATATCAGCTGGTACAAAGTGTAATAAATTTATTTGCTTTTTTGGATGGATGAGAATTATACGACAATAATAAAATTATAAAAGGAGATAAGGTTTTGACAAGACAAAGTTGAACCTAGGGAAGGGCCTGTGATTTAACTGTCACACTCATAAGCATAATTGAAACCCTTATTCTTGCATCGTAAATGTTCAATGGGCATCAAGTGGACAAGTAGTACACTTGATAAGTTTTAATTTTTTTTTTTAAATACCAAATTTGAGTTTAAAACTTATCTATTTCAACTTTTACCTCTCATTGAAAAAAAAAAAAAAGACTTTTACCCCTCTTATGTCATAAAGAAGATCACATACTTAAGAGTATAGGATTAATTCATTTGTTTAATTTTTTTTTATTTTTTCATTATCAGAAGAGTCCTGAAGTATTATTTCGATTTCTTTTTCCCCACGTCCAATATTATTATTTTTGTCTTTATAATTCCAAAAATAATATACATAATAAAAGACTATGATTTGCAATATTAACAAAAATTTAGCAACGGATGATCGACAATACCAACGTTATTAATAATGACTATCAGTAATAAATTAAATGTTCTGATTTTTGAAAGTTATATACAATCCTAAACCGTATCTCATGCCATTAATATTCGCAAAAAATAAATACAGCTATTAATAAAAGTTTAATTACTATGATGCTTACAAATTATGATATTACATTTGTGGTTATTTTTTTATCAAACCTTAATGTATTATCATCATGAGAATTATCAAATTTCTCAATTAAAGAACGAAACACTCACACTTTAAAATAAAAGTAGTTACATATATAAATTTCATGCATTATACGTAGGGCTGTTCATTATTTAGTCCAAACCTGGACTGGACCGAAGACCGACCTCAATCAGACTGGATCGGACCGAATGAATTCGGTCCGGTCCACGGTCCACAAATTTTTTTTATTCGTTCTTCGGTCCGGTCCGGTGGAGAATTGAATTAAAAAAGTCTGAAAATCGACTTTTTACTTGTTCAATTTCAATTTTCTTTTGCAATTTGTAATTTCTCATATGTTCATATGTTCAAAAATATTGTTTTTTTTTTCATGGTGGAAATTGTTGAAATGGTTCATATTGAAACAAATTTAAGATGCTCATATCGTAAAAACGTCTACCTTTGATGTCATCCAAGTTCTCAATTTTGCTAGTATGATAATTCGGTCCGCTCTGGTCCGGTTCCATTCTGGTCCATGACTTATTCGATCCGGTCTACGGTCCATAATTTCTTTGTTATTCGGTTCCCGTTACAACCTAGTCCAGTCCGGTCCAGTTCGAATTTGGACCGATGAACAACCCTAATTATATGGATCTTTAATGCTAGTCTTTCACTAATTAGAAAAATATGCCCACTAGCCCCTATTCTGCACCAGAAAAAAAAGAAAAGGAAATCGCACATGGGATTTGTCCACATCGGCCATTTCATGATTAGTAGGAGGAGGAAATCAGAAAAGAAGCTCAACAAAAAGATCGGCTCATAAAAGGGCCAACAATAACAGTCATAGCCCAACCAAACCGAAAAGTTGAGCCCATTATAAGGCCCAACCCAACAAAGAAAAGGCCCAACACTTGGTCCCATTTTCGTTGTCCGCAATCCCCACTAGAAACGCCGAAGCAGCCTCGCGAATTGTTCCTCCACCGCCACTACTATTAGCCAATGCCCAACGACTCTCCCACACATAGGGAGAAGAGAGAGAGAGAGAGGAGGTCAATCGAAGTTGAGATTGATTAGGGTTTGGAGTAACTCATCGATCGTTAATCAATCAATCATGTATAGAGCTGCGGCTTCTCGGCTTAGAGCCCTCAAGGTCAGTCTGCTCTTTAATCCTTCCTGAAAACCCTAATTTTTGACTTTTAATTATACGTTTATCATCTACTAGATCTTAACTAGCAATCGGTTAGTGAGGACATGAAAGATTCCAGGTTATGCCGATATCTATTTTGCGTGCGTGTTTTAGATCTGATCGTTTGTCATTTCTCATTTTTCTCTGAAATCAGATAGACATTGCTCCTTGATAGCCGTTTTTTGGAATTTTGATTTTTTGCTGCTTGATTTTTGGTGCCGCCCTTCCAGTTATTTCTTAATTTTAGAACCTTAATTTGATTTGAAATGTGCTTTAGTACTTCTACTTATTTTTTAAAACTATTTTGGGATCAAATTGGTTGCAAAAGTTTCTATCTTTCTCGATAACATGAAATGGGATGATATCATGGCATTTCCAGTATGTATGGAATTCTAATGCGTTAGGCTGCATTTTGGAAACCCAATGCAATGCGGTGGACTCTGGCATTTTTCAAGGTTCTTAATTGCATTATATTCTATTGTATTGTGGCTCAACATAGTTTGAGCTAATGTTTACTTGTCAACATTGATGCAATTGAAGGCTATTAGCCTTGAACCAATGCTCCTGGTTCCCGGCTAGTTTTGTGGGAGAATAGGATGGTGTATGATACCGTATTAGTTGAGTGTCTATGTGAGTGTTCATTGCATATGTTTGCTTTCCCTCTTTGTGTACTATTTCTTCCCAAAACCATTTTGTCATTTGTTATTTTGGGTTGCTGCAAGCCCCTCCCTTGTGCTTTGCTTGGCCTGCGGGTTGCCCCTAATTTTGTCTACTTCATAGCAGAATGTACGACTTATGATTTCATACTGCAGGTCTGTTCAGGGTTTCACCTTTAGATGTGGTGGAATTAGTTTGTTTCCCATTAAATGTACCCACTTCTTAAAAATATTTGCATGAACACTTGGCATTGTTGAATTTTGCTAAATCTTTTTCTTTGAAAGATGAAGGCTTGCTGGAGTTCTTTCTTTATCACTATAACTAAATCCTGTCTGTCACTTGTTTCATTGTTTTTAATGTGGTAACGATGCCTGCCATTGCACAAATGCTTTCCAACCTGTTGTAGAACACCACCAACAAGGGTTCACAGTTTTCTAACCTGTTGTAGGCCGTAGCCTGTGTTACTTTAAACCCCTCCCATTCAAGATATATTCATAAGCCTGGCATACTTGGTCGAGCTATTTGGATACATAACTAAAACTTGATAACTCATCTCAACATTTCCAGTTAGTCTCCTTTCTGAAGTCTGTAATAGAGGTCTCTCTTATAGCATAATGGAAGGCTGATGGTTTGATTTCAAAACTATTGATGTAGGGTCGTGAAGGCAGTCAGTATCTAACAAGGTTTGCAAGTTCGACAGCTGTGGCCTCAAAGACATCCTCTTCAGGGGGGTTATTTAGCTCATTATTTGGGGGACAGCCTCGTTCTCCCTCTCTTGATTTTCCGCTTGGAGGAGTAACTGCCCCTCCACCTCTGCCAGACTTTGTTGAACCAGGAAAGACAAAGATAACTACTCTTTCCAATGGAGTCAAGATAGCTTCGGAGACATCACCTGTAAGTTTGAATGTTCTATTTCACCTTTAGGCTGCATTTTTTCTTGAATTTCCTAGTAAGGAGGATCAAATTAGGGTTATCTGTAGTAAATTAACCATCTGGGATCTGCCTTATGTAGAATCCTACTGCATCAATTGGTCTGTATGTTGATAGTGGATCAATTTACGAGACTCCATCCTCATTTGGTGCAACACACCTCTTGGAGCGTATGGCGTTCAAAAGCACCACAAACCGAAGCCACCTGCGCATAGTGCGTGAGGTGGAGGCCGTTGGAGGCAATGTGACAGCCTCAGCTTCTAGGGAGCAGATGGGATATACTTTTGATGCTTTGAAGACTTATGTCCCTGAAATGGTTGAGCTTCTTGTTGACTGTGTGAGAAACCCGGCATTCTTGGATTGGGAGGTCAACGAGACGGTAATGTCTTGATTGCTTTGACCCACCGCCTCCTTGCCATTTTGCCTAAGAACAATCTTGTTGAAACGTTACTACATTTCGTGCAGCTTCAGAAGCTGAAGGTGGAAATAAATGAGGCTTCCAACAATCCTCAAGCATTGCTTCTAGAGGCAGTTCATTCCGCTGGTTATTCCGGTGCCTTGGGAAATTCTCTTATGGCTCAGGAAGCTACAATTGGCAGATTGAATAGCTCTGTGTTAGAGGAGTTTGTTGCTGTAAGTAGAGGATGATACATACGTACTTCTTTACTGGATTATCCTTAAAATTAATTTATGTAGACTTTTGTAAAATTGCGTTCAATCTTTTGTTGTTCTGATCAACGAACTTTTTGTTGGGTATCTCAGGAAAATTACACTGCTCCTCGTCTGGTTCTTGCTGCTTCCGGGGTTAAGCATGAAGAACTGATATCAATTGCAGAACCACTGTTGTCTGACCTACCTAGCGTACCACGTCCTGAGGAGCCACAATCTGAATATGTTGGCGGTGATTACCGTTGTCAAGCAGGGACAGGGGTTTGTATAACTCTCTCCTCCATGAGTATCTTATTTATCAAGTATTTAATGATAGACTTCAATCATCTTTTCTTTTTTGCGTGGCCAGACAACACATTTTGCACTTGCTTTTGAACTTCCCGGAGGCTGGCGTAAGGATAAAGATGCGATGGTTCTATCTGTTCTTCAGGTTAGTTATTTCATGCTCTCATTGTCTTTTTTTTTTTTTTAATGCTAGACTGTTTGTGGATTGTGCTCTTGCAAAACTTGTCTAGTGTCTTCTGCACAACAGAGCTAGAGATCTCCCATTTCTTCCTATTCTGCTTGTTGGAGAAATAAATTAAGAGGTTCTAGTGCGCTTTTATAGATGCTTATGGGAGGCGGTGGATCTTTCTCAGCTGGTGGTCCAGGAAAAGGAATGTATTCACGATTATGTAAGTAGCTTCTTCAAAAATACTGCTGTTTGGTTCGTTATGGGTTTAGCATTTAAAAATGTATTTATCCTCACTTTGGCAACAGAAGCTGTAAGCAAAAGACATTGGTAAGAATGTGCATATTCTCTTACTCTTTCTCCCACTTGAGATGAAATTGTTACATTAGGAGTTTGGACTTTGCCTTAAAATCATTGTTTAAAGGATTGTTATTAGGAATGCAGGCTGAGAACCTTGTTCTTCTTATCTCCACATTGTTATAATTTTTTATTGCTCATTTTTCCCTCACCAAAAAAAAAAAAAACCCTACCTTGTAGTCTGCTATGGAGCTCTTCTTGTGAAGCTTGGAAGGGAAAACAGAAATGGTTGTAATTTTTTATTGCTCATTTCCCCTCCTCAAAAAACCCCCCCACCTTGTAGTCTGCTATGGAGCTCTTCTTGTGAAGCTTGGAAGGGAAAACAGAAATGGTTTCGGTTGAAGATTATTATTTTGATTGTTGGCATTTATTTTGCCTACTCTCTGCCTGTCACTCATCTATGTATGTTTTGTGCATGAAACTTGACTATATTAGATGTTTGTGGCTCAGTGGTGTTGGCTTCTGAAAAATTCTCCTTTAATGTGAGCAGATCTTCGTGTCCTAAACGAGTATCCACAAATTCAGGCATTTTCTGCTTTTAACAGCATCTACAACAACACTGGCATTTTCGGAATTCAAGCTACCACTGTAAGCATACCCTTTCTCGTGAATGATTGGCTATATAACTGTATTATTTGGGGCTGATTGTTTTATCAATTACAAGCTGCAGCAGTTTTTCTTTTTAAAGTTAAACGTGCAAGATTTAGGGGAATCCCATCCATGTGGATTAGTTATGGTTTTGTTGATTACCATTTGAGCATTGTAGTTACGGAAAATTGACTGTTTCCTGTAATACATTTACCTTGCGAATGGGTCTATCACATGTTGCTGCATGTGGGTGCATTGTGCTGTTTAGCACAGTCATAGATGAACACAGCAATTGGTTTTTTTGTCCTGTGATCTTCTGGGCATCAGGCATGCTGATATGGTGCCTTCTGTTGAAGTGCTAGTTCCTATATGGGATTTAGGGAAGTAATATCATAGCAATCTTCATCCTCATGTACTTTTGTTTGTAGGAATGACTGTCAGATGTGGTCTCTAAGGTAGCCTTCTAAAAAGATACCATATTTCCTTGCCTTCTATGGCTTCACAGTTTTTCTATTTTTGAACGTTCTTGGTCTAATCTCATATATAATACTTCTTTTCAATAAATTTTCTCTGAAGTTTCATTGTGTGTGTTTATTTTCAGGGCTCTGATTTTGTATCTAAAGCCATCGAAATTGCAGCTGGGGAACTCATTGCAGTTGCGACACCTGGAGAAGGTTTGGTACTTCATGTTTAATTATATTCATTTTTCTATGCATCTACACTAGAGCATGTAACTAGTATGCTTCTGCCAACCCCTCTCTGCTCTGACCAGTTACCAAGATACAGTTGGATCGTGCTAAAGCAGCAACAAAGTCGGCTATTCTGATGAACTTAGAATCCAGAGTATGTTCCCTCTGATTTGTACATTTGTATCCTCCTTTGCTTTTGCTTTTGTTCCTATTTCTTACTGGACATATATTATGCAGATGGTTGTGTCTGAAGACATTGGCCGGCAGATTTTGACGTATGGAGAGAGGTAGCGTCATTTCATTTTCTGTTTAAACTTGGTGCTATTTCTTAGACTATTGTTCTGCTGTTTTGATTGTGGGGGCTCTCCTTGGCATGCAATAGCGGGCCCAAGCAAGATGTCAAGGCTATGCAATTTGCACAATCTGGAGTGCTTGCAACATGAAAATTAAACCCTCCACCCCAAGTTTTTAGAGGGGTTTTCTACCCAACTGCGTCCCTTGGGTCTCAGTTTTGTTCATTCATCTCATACGTTCCTGTTTTACACACACACACACACACACACACACACACACACACACACACACACACATTTGCCCCTCCAGATCAGTTAGTGTTTTGTTCTATATCACTGTGATTCTAGGTTTAGTGATGATCTTCATTCTTTGGATGCATATGTCCAGCAAGAACAGCCTGCTATGGTACTTTCAAGTATTTCTTCATAGGATTGACTTGCATCAATTGCCCTAGAGTTGTTGCTTAGTTCCGGAGCGGAGTATTGTTGAAGGTTTAAACATTGGATTTGCTTTCCCTTTTTCAAGGGATCTTCTATAATTAGTGTTATTGGTGATTGTAGTGAGATTCACAACTAACCTCAGTTACATTGCAAAATATTCACTTGGTTGGGGATTATATTGATAACGGTAGGGAAATAAGGCGTCTGTTGCACCATTGTTGCTTCCTAGAATTTATTGCAAAATTCCTCTTTACATTTTAAGATGCCCATTACCCAATTTGCTACTACAACTTCTAGAGGACGTTGCGGGCAAATCAACAAAAAACAAGACTTTTGAAAACTATGCTACAAATGGTGCTGCAAAAAAGTCAGTTTTCATAGTTCATGATTCAGAATACGTCCAATTTGATGGGATGCATTAGAGTACCTAGTGAGCCACCTGGTGGAGAAAGTCGATAGGATGGGGTGCTTTTTTGTTTCTGTTTTTATTTTTCACCAAATGAAAGGGAAAGTGTTTGAGGCAGGGTAGAAAGTTTAAGTCACTTTAATTGATGAGTAAAAAGGGTCTGCTTAAGTCCTAGGGCTTTAGCAAATGTACATTCCTCCTTCCAGAGCAACCAGGACAATGCTCAGTATCATCGGAATTGTTTGTAATCTTAGTTTAAAAAAGCGTGCTTGAGGCACGCCTAGGCGCGTCTCAGCATTAGGCGATTAGGTCAGTGCCTCGGAGGGGATGAGGTGCGTCTCTAGTATGCAAGACTATATCTTCACCCTTTTTCTTCCATTTCTTGACCTTATATTTGCACTTTTTCTTCTTTTCTTTCCTTATGTGTTAAAAAGTGAGCTATGCTTGTATGGTAAGTGTGTGTTTTGGGGGACTACGTCGATAATATAACATAACTTAAGATTATTTGCGGTGTTAATAGTTATATTGATGTCTAGACACTTCTTTAATGCATTTATCTATCTTGTTTCCAGAAAATATGCTTTATGAAATGTAATGACTTTTAAACACTTTCGCTTAGAAGTGTGCATCGCATTTGTGATGCATGCGCATTTGCCTCGCGCCTTTCACCTTGGGCCTCGGGACCCACATGCCTCGCGCCTTTTATAACTAACTTTGTAACTGGTTCATGAAATTCATTGTTTGTGGAATTTGTATGCTGGCGAATTGTATTTGGGATTATCTGAACTTGATTGGAATGCATTTGTCTTAAGTTACCAGTCTTGCAACATTGTCCGGGGATACAAGGTAACACAATATTTTTTCAGGCCATGGGGACCAATACCAGTGGTCTTGGGGATTCGCTTGGGGGGGAGGGGGCCTTTGGGACTACCGTGTGAGTTAGTCCCGGGATTATGGTATAATTTGTCATAATTTACACATGTGGCCGGGTATGTGGCTCACATGTTGATTTTGATACGCAAGGGAGTTTTGGGAATTCGGTAAACTCACTCAGGCAATAGATTGTCATGAGCACAGTTGATTCAACTCATGCCAGTGATGAAGATGAATATTAACTGGTGATGTTTTAAGCCCTAACACTGTCCCCTAAAGCAAAGAGTCGAACACTAAACTTGATCAGTCTTCAGATAATGGGGATGTGGGCTTTGTTTTTTTTTTTTTGGAAAGAGCGTTTTTTTGTTTTTGTTTTTTTTTGGGGGGGGGGGGTGGGTGCTCCAAAATGGTGGTTGACATGCCCTAAAAACTTGAGTTGAGAAGCCAATTTTTGGGGGTTTATCACTCATTTGCTGCAGAATTTGTCATGGAAGAAATTGTTGAAAATTTAACTCAATATTCATTCCTTGCCCCTTCTTTTTTTTTGTTTTTTTTTTTGGAGGGGGAGTTGGGTTGGATTGTGTCTGACCATAGTTACCAGGGTCTGGGATTTGCTGGATCGATAAAACGAGTTCGGGATCGCGGAACAAGGGGGTAGGTTCATTAGGAACAAGGGGGCAGGTTCCTTAGGAACTCTAATTTGGATTGTAATTCGCCGCATAAGCTTTTCTGGACCGCCAATTGCTTTCCTTAGAGATAAAATAAAGAGGAATACTAATAGATGCCAAATGCCATAAGAATACATAATAAGTTAATTAAATGAAACTCATTAATTATATCATGTATGATACCTAGACTGCCCTTCTTGTTCTTCCAGCATCACAACTAACCCCTTTATCATTAGCTATGTTCCCAATTCTCCACAACTTTTGGCCACCGGCCCCGTTCCCCGAATTAATTCTCCTTTGAGACTCTCTCATCCCCTCTCTCTTGACACCCCAGTAGCCCACTTGTTTCTCTCACCTCTATCCCCAAATTCAAATTCATAGCACACAGTTCCCTTCCCCATTTCTCTTCCATTTCTTAAAACCCGAGCAGCCTATTCTATCTCTCCATCTCCTTGTCACAATCTACCTCTGAAGTTAGCAGCCGCCATTGAAGCCGATCATGATGCTTGTGTTGTTGAGGGTATGGCGCAAAGCCCATCAACTGAAGTCCACTATGAACCACTGTTCTACCATCTCAAAAACCATCGTTAACCTTGCTCGCTCGGGATCGATAATTGTGGCGAATTGGATAGTGACCCAGTGCGTTTCAGATCCCGCTTGAATTGCGATCTGGAATGAGAATCCCGGATCGCGGATCGAGGGCGGGGGTGCAGCAAATTAGGTAACTAAGTTTCCAACTGGTTGTGGAGGTGCATAAGTGATGGCTGCTATGACCTGATATTGGTCATCTTGCTTTCATACATGCTTTCTGATGAAGCTCTCTAACAATAAGTTCCATTGTTACAGGAAACCGGTGGAGTACTTCCTTAAAGCAGTTGACGAAGTCACTGTGAAGGACATCACATCCATAGCAGAAAAGCTCTTATCATCTCCTCTCACAATGGCCTCACATGGCGATGGTAATTTCATGAAAACCCAATTATTTCTTGCCTTAACTTGCTAACTGCTAAGTGGTGATAAATATAATGGGTGGTGATAAATATAATGGGTTGTTCCCGCTGTCTGCTCTCTCCTGTGCTATGTGCAGTTATTTATGTTCCAAGCTATGATTCTGTAAGCCGCCTGTTCCATTCAAAGTGAACTGCAAGTTGAAGACCTGCATTTTTCTCTCTTGTACTGTCCATTTTGTCAAGTATGACCTCAGATACTTTCATCATGCCAGAGGCACTAAAAATAAGGCAAATCGGCAATTGCAATTTGGTGATCTTAGGCATGCGTATGATCTTGGGGAGCAAATGCTCTGTTTGTCACTCTCGTGCTGGAGGTGTAAGTCAGCCTTAAGACTAGCGATTCATCTATCCATGTTTGATCTTGTAATTCCAAATAGCTCTAATTCATCGAAACTTTTTGGTTCTTGATTTTGCTTGGTTGAGTTATATATCCTTTTTGTCATATCCCCGCCGAGGAACCAATAATGATGTTTTTAAACAGAGCAAGATTTCTTAGTTCAAGCCATAGGTATGTGATGTTATTAGTGAATTTCTTTCCAGAAAAGAGGCACAGAGTTGGTTGGAAACCAGTGAAGTATTTTGCCCACTTGAATAATGCAGGCTTTGAACTTATCCATTTGTTTTATCCATACAGAATCTGTTGGAAGTGGGTTAGACTTACGTGCTCTCTACAAAGTTTTCCGTCTTTTGCGTGCATGTCAGTAGTCGCTGGCACCAATTTGATGTAACCACCACGTTCATTTCATAATAATAACTAATGATCTTGAACGTCCGCGCACACAGAGGGTTGGGGGCGTGCCAATATCATCCTCAAAATGGCACCTTCGGTATCTTGTATTGGTAGCCTAGATGATTAGATGAATATCGCTTTGTAAATAGTCATGCTCTTCATTGTGTATGCAGTGGAATGGGTAGTAGTAAGTCAATGTAGGTAGATAAGCAAATCGTTCACTTCACAGGCTTGACATTGATATGTCCTGGACGTTGCAGTGGTAACATACTAACCTATAAGGGAAATACCTTCTGTTTTGTAACCTATTATTAGAGCTGGTAAAAGCTAACTAAATATAATTATCGACCTAAACTGAATATGAAATTAATTAGATTTGGGTAGAGATTTTCAGTTAGACTCAACACAATTTGTTTGTCAGCTCTACCTCTAATAGCAGCTATTTAGTTACATTTTTGAGCGTTTATAATCTTGTATTCAGTATCATCAATCATGCATTTCTCAAACGGAAACTTGTAGTTGTAGATTGTAAGAGATGAATTAGTAACGTCCTGAGCAGAAAGTGGTTAGATTGCATCGACTTAGGGCTTTGTTCTTTTCGTGGGTCAATTTTAAACTACCAACCTTAACCAATTTTAACTCACTTCAACCAACTTCAACTCACTTCTACTATTTTAACCAAGTTCAATTTGTCAAATAAAAAGAAATTCAACCCACTTCATCCTACTTCAACCCACCTCAACCTACTTCAATTTACCTCAATCTACTTCATCCTTTTATCCATCTCAATTTATCTACGAAAAGAACAGGCTATTAAGGTTCTTTTTGGCTTTGGGATTATCAATTTATCATTATATATGGTATGAAAGCTTGGAAATCATAGCATTTAAAAAAATTATGAGATATATTACAAAAAGATAATTGCTATACGAGATCCAACAAGCAAAAATGTTAACTTTGCATGTATAACTTGAATGGCATTTTGCTCAGCTCAAAAAAAAAAAAAGAAAAAAAGAATGGCTTTCAATGGAAGAACTGTCCATGTCATAATATTGCTACCGAACAGGGAAAAAAATTGAATTTAACAGAGATTCAAAATATACAAGAACTAGTTTGCCATGCTGTTAGCAAAAAAATTTTCTGTTCTTTTGCATAAATAATTTTCATTTATTCCTATTCCTCCCAAAAAATCTCATCCGTTCCCAATTTTTCCAAAATCATTCCCTTTTGTTCCTAATTTCCTAACGAAAAGAATAGTCTCTAATTACCCATAATGAAATGATCGCACTTATTTGGTTGACTATTCTCCTCAGTCTTATTCCTCCTTTCTACTTTCATGCATTTTCCTACAAAGGGTATTTTCATACAATACGACTTCCCTAGTGGGCTTGCTAATTAGCGTAAAATAAACAAATAAACAAATAGTGCAAGTAATTAAAATAAAAATTAAGCCCTAATGATGGCGTAAGATAGAAGCAAAGGCTAATATTAGATGAACCTAATCAATGGACACCATACCGTATGTCAATCATATTCTCTCATAGACTACCATCATCATATTCATAAATTTTTGGGAGTCACATCATACCCAACATACCATGATCCCATGATTTAATTACGTTTTTCTCTTGCTGAATCAAGACGAATCTTTTTATGTTTATATAGTGTATGATTTGGTCCAAATGTCATTAGAATATTAGCCATTTAATATTGTAAATGATTACTTTCCATAAAGGGAAAATATAGTTTTGGGCCTTTGGCAATGAAAGAATTTGTTATTTTTTTTGGGGGCTGATAAAACAAAGCATATATTATATACTTAAGTGTATGTACTCCCATATGATACATAAGTAATTATATATTAAAATATAAAATATTTGACAAATGCACTTCAAAAAAATATATATATAATAGATATGGGAGCACGTGCTCACGGGTGTATATAATAATTTGCCCTAATAGAATGAGAGAATTTGTCGATTATTTTGCAATCAATTAATGTTAACCATCACACCAAAATAATTAGTATTAATCATAGAAAATAGAAAGTAGCCCCTCTCCCAAATAAAGAGTAAATCTCATGCCCTAAATGAAGATAATTTTGTCAACTGAAAGATAATATATCTTATTACAAGATACTTTTGAATTGTCTTGTCTTAACCAATGTTAATAAATTATATGATTTAAAATCACTAAATTTAATTTTAATAGTTATAATTAATTAGAATTATGGAGCTTTAGCATTAGTCCACTGAATGATACTCTAATTGAATCAACCTTATCCATAAAGATTAAAGACATATTATATGGGTAATTTTATAGTAGTCAAAGTTTATGAATGGAAAGCTGATTTCACACAATTCATAAGTCCTGTCACCTTTTCACTATTCAACTATATCAATTTTTTTTGAAATTTAATAAATAACATTGTAATTTTTAACCCAAGATAAGATATTTAAAAAGTGTCTTGTAATAAAATATTTATCATTTGCTTGTGGATTATATTACTTATAAGTGACTAAAATAAAATTTTGTGTGAAAAAAATACTGGACTTGATATATAATTTGATAGAAATATATTAGTATTATCAGAAGATTCCGTAAGATCTTTTATATGAAAAAAAAAAATTGTAAAATAGAAGGGGGAAAAAAAAGCTTTGATTACTCATCATCTGTGGATAATCTCATTTCTTTATTATAATTATATGAATTTATCTTATATAGGCTTTTGTCTTTTGGACTGTCCAACATAAAGCATTGGCCAATTGAACTCAAATTTATAATATTTTCTTGTTGTTACTTATAGTAGTTGCGACAGAATCTTTATATCATCTAGTGCATAATATTTTGCAACACTTGTTAAAATATATTAGGGTTATACCCTTACGATATAAGAGTGTGAGTTAAATAATTTTTTAATATGTTATTAAGGGAATATTTTTTTATAAAAAAAGCAAACAATAAATTGATATATTATATTATTTTGTTGATACAAAAGTAAAGCGAGTCTTCTTTAGTTTTTTTCTCTCCTAATAACATACTTTTTTTATTCTTAATTAATATCTAACTCGCATTTTTTGTTGTGTTTGCATCATTAAATCATATATATTTTATGAGTAAATTTTATTATTAAATAAGAGAAATGTATGTGAGAAGTTACCTTATTAAATAAAATTAATATTGTATTAAATTTACATCCATCTTACATAGCTTTTTCTTTTTATTTTAAATCTCATGTAGCATCCCATGTTGTATTAAAGTATTCCATATAACTATTTACTCCTATGTGGCATCCTATACGGCAGACTTACGTGTCGTTAATACATGAGTTCAATCCAATTTTTAATATATATATATATATATATATATATATATATATATATATATATATATATATATATATATATATATATATATATATATATATATATATATATATGATACCCCCAAAATTTCTTGATTATGACTTGTGAGTAATGCTTAATTAATTCAATAAAACTGTTTCCCTTGTCAGCCATATATATTCATCTGGTCGATTTCGCTTGGCATAATTCATTTATCGATCAGAATTAAAATAATTAAGGTTCTTTTTAGAGAGGGCTAAGTACGCTTTTTCATAAAATAGTAAATAAAATCATCTTATTGATCTAAAAAAGACAATTTTATTCCATGGAAGTCACCTGATTTATAGATCATACAAAATTTGGCTGTTATTTATTTTTTTTAAAAAAATGGTTAAGAAAGCCCATATAGAGGTCCATATCTGTCTCATGGGAACAACTTAGGTAGGAAAAAAAAAACATAGAGAAGGGAAGGGGGAGCAAAAGTAAGGAAAATTTCCCGTATTATATCAGTACATAACTAATTGAACATGAACCCATATTTTCTTCGGTCATGTTCGATAAAATTAGCTATTTAGATAGCGGATAGCGGTTTAGGTAGCGAATAGCTGTTTAGATAGCGGATAGTATTTCTAATTTAGTTGTTAACAGATACAGTTGTTTAGCTTAGCAGTTAAAATTAATATATTTGGTAAATTTAGTTAATGCTAGCTGATTAATGTAAATTGACATAAAAGGATATAGATGATTTCCAGAGATAAAATTTTTAAAGAATTTTTTTTTTTGGCTAAAAAATATGTAACGTTATTTTTAAATTTCAACGTTAATACTATTATCTTTTCAAAAACACTAAGCGCTACTTGAAATGTTAGTCAAAATACTAATTTATCGAACACTAAAAATTAACTAATTAGCGCATTGACTTATCCAAAATACTAAACGCTACACAAAATGTTGTTGCCGAGCACGCCCTTAGTAGAAGGTATATATCAACTCATGCTGAAAAGCTAAACCACTCCTTTAGGCCCCGTTTTTTTCGTTGGTAAATCCTAATATGCTAACTTTAACTCAATTCAACTCATTTTACAAATTTCAATAAAAAAATACTAACTTAAATAAATTTCAACTCACTTCAACCAACTTCAATCCACTATTTTAACTAACTTCTATCCATCATATAAAAAATATACCGACTTTAATCGACTTCAACCAAAAAAATACTCACTTGAGCAGACTTTACTCATTTTTTACACTCTATTTTTTAACAAAAAGAACAAACCCTGAGTAAACATTTTGGAAGAATACATGTCAAAAAGCAAGTAATTTGTAGCTTATTGCAAGTACTCGTCTAAAAATAAAGCCCCATTATTTGGTGTTACAGTACAAAGGAACATAGGGGTGTATTATATATTTCGCATTTTTTTCCTGATTTAATTATTTCTTCTCCTTTTTTTTGGTGGGTGACAGAAAAAGAGGGAGCAATTATTTGCAAAACATCGTGATTATGAGTATGGCATATTCGTCTTTCCCAAAAAGTTGGCCACTAAAACATATGACGTGAAAACTTTAGTCCCTACTGACCACAATATCTTTCTTGGGACTAGTACCAATTTTTTAAAATAATCCTTTTACTTAGAACTGGAATTGTGCCAGTATCAGTTCAAATTACTTGTCCCATTTTTCTATAGAAAATTGGTTATCACATTCAAAAGTTATTGTGCAACAAAATGAATGGGATTTTCAAATCTAACCCTTATTATAAAAGCACTCTAATCGTATAATAATTTAATTGAATTTGATTTTGGTTTTATAAAGAATCTGTATGTAAGATTTTGAATTTTTGTGTTTGTAAAATATCGTTTCAATCTATGTCCCAAAATTATGTGAGTTAGGAATTCGGAAGATCTTATCTCATCTGCTTACATGAAGACTATTATAAATTTTTGTTGGTCCCACCAGTCAGAGTATGTCACCCTAAAGGGGAGTAAATAGGCGGTTGATAAGTAAAAACTTTTGGTGCTTCAAATTGTTTTTGCTTAAGACAAAGAATAATAATGGATCAAGTACTCTAAAACAAGTAGATATGCAAAAAAATTAAGGTCAGGGACTTTAAAAGCAGTAAATAACAGTGCTCAGAAATTGTGGAATGTGTATAAAGTAAGGAAAGTCAAGAGAACAAATTTTTTCATGGAGTTCACCCAACCATTGGGTACGTATCTGTCTACAGCACTCCCTTAGGATTTCAACCAAATCAACTATCTTTCATGATATGCTCAATAAATGCCCTCTGATAGTTTGTCTAGCTGCAATTAGGGTTTTCTTCAGAGCACTCCAATAAGCTCCTCCCCTAAAGCTCTTCAACTCTGAGGAGGACTATACTCCCCTAGAACCTTACTACTCCTTGCCAGTTTATAGAGTTCGCACTGAGCATTTTGGGAGCTTACTAACCATTGAGCGAGAACACATGTGCTCCTTATCTACAATCAAAATTTTCTTCAGAGCACTCTGAGAAGCATCTCTCCTAGAGTTCTCTAACTCTCAGGAGGATAAAACTTACAAGAGCGCTCCCCACCTCTTTGGCAACCCATTAAGGTTTTTCAAACTCCTTAACAAACTTTATTTGAGCTCTCAGTGGTTCCATTATAATCTTATCCAAAGTGCTAACTTACGATTGGACATCTCAAACCTTGAGTGCATTCACTTTAATGTTGCCCACATACTTTCTTACAAGAGAATCGAATTCTTTCAACTCTTATGCCTCCCAAGTGTTACAAGAATATTAAAAAGTTTACAATGAAGTACAATTCTTGAATAATGGGAGCAAAACTTAAAAGAATATGAGTAATTAGCTTGGGGTGCTGTAATCTTCATCTTCTTCCATGGTCCCTTATTTACAGGCACTTCAGTTCCATAAAGAGAATATTGTTTTGTAGAACAAATTGTAGGCTTGCTCTCTGTCCTTGATAGTGATAACTTGTCAGTGACCGGTACAACTTCATCCCAAGAGAGCATAATTTGAATTCAAACTCATTTAGGCAAAGCCATCAACTTGCTACATCTTGCTTTTTTCAAATTAATCGCATTCATTAGTAAGCGCGGCAATGTTTAATTAAGTTTTCTCCGTATAGCTATTGAATATATTTTGTGAACTTCAGACTCTGGTGATTTTCGTCAATGAGTTCTTCTGAGCTCTGTCTTCTTTTGTATAACCATAATCTTAGTCGAAGCTTAATACTTGGATATGCCATAGTCTTCTTCATGCTATTGTTTTCAATCATAAATGCGAGCATTGAAGAGAGATCACTTTGGGCATTGGTTTAGGACAATCATGAATCTTGAATTTGGACATCACGCCACATTCTACTACTTTGAGCACTTAACTGACTCATGATGCCCTTATGATCTTAACTTAAATCAATCAAGTGGCAATTTTCATCTCTTTAGCAATTCTGATCTTCATTGCTTCGTGTATGATATGCTTTCTTTACTCATATCTAACTCAAGAATCATGTAAGTCGTAACAATTCTTTCAATCACAAGCATAGAGATCACAATAATAAGTCTAGTAACTCATATGTCAAAACCTGGTATTAGTGAATTTATGAATCAATTAGAGCCATATAAAGAAAGCATCTCATACATAACCTCACTTGGTTCTTTAACATAATAAACATACTCAAAAAATATCTTTTGTATGGGATTAACCTTTGGTAGTCTACTCACTATTCAACCAGCAATCATATAAGCACATTTGAGGTATATAGGAAAGATCAGTTCAAAGACTTTAAGCTCTAATTGTACGGTGCTTTGGCAAAGGTCTAACATTGAAACTTAGCCAATTATATAATACTATCAATCAGCTCAAGTATATCACCATAAATGCATAACACATATCATCATGTATCATCACTTAACGCATGTGGACATCACTCCAAACTGATTTGAAGTCATCGAAATCAGTGTCTTCTTAGATCCAACAAACGTTATTTATAGAATTATGATATTGTTACCATATTTGCACTTCAATTTCGAGAACGGTGTGTTGGAGGTTTGGAACAAGGCCATTCTCCTAAAATCGTACTGGAAATGGGCGTAAGTTGTTGTATACCAAAATGTAAGTTGAGGGAATCCTTGTAAGTATGAGCGGATTCCCTCGTGGGAACCGAGAGCAAGGGATCCTAGTGGGTTTTAACATTGTCTAGACAAAACATAGAGACTATGATCCATATTTGTATAGTGCCCCTATCATAAAATCAAGGTGCCCTTAACACACAGCCACATAACAAACATGGCGTCAAATGGAAAAAAGGGAATTGAATAAACATAAAAAGGGGAATAGAATGAATAAATGTTGTGTATACATATGAACCTATGAGGTTATTGTCATTCTCAATCATACAAGATAGACAATGTGTTGATAACTTATAATTGACATAATACCACTAAATGTCCATTCTTTTTTGTCAGTGTGAGGTATATATATACACACACACTAGTGCTCCCAATGGAAAATAAATTTCATGGATTCGCCGCTATAGCTGCAAGCCTGAGAGAGAAGCATGTGTGTTTGGTTATCTATCGATCAACCAGTGGTGTATTTTACTCGGAACCCTAATGTAACAAAACGACCCAAAATCACATAACACAGCTCATGAATATGGGAAGTCCAACAATTGGCTCCACAAATCAAACCTCAAATCCAAAAGTGGAAGACCTTGTTTATATATTTTGTGAGAAGAGAACTTATAAATCTAATATCTTTCGTTTAAACTGATGTTGTGGGACAAAGTCCCCTTATACATACATTCAGATGGTTGGAGTGTTACATACTTCCCCACTTGTAGAACGCGAAGTCATCGTCACGGGTCTCGAATCTCCTCCCTAGGCAATGTGGGCTTCCCGGGCCATTAACCACCACGTCGCTACCATTGGCCTCCATGCGTGGCACCACCTACTCCCCTTGCTGGATTAAAAGTATCATGGAGATTGCATAGTAGGTCGCAACTTGGCCCACACATTACAGAAGGGAGTTGACTCTGATACTAAATGTAACAAACCGACTGAAAATCACACAACACAGCCCACAAGCGTAGGAAGTCCAACAATGGAGCCCGCAAATCAATTGCCAAACTCAAAAGTGGAAGGTCTTATTGATATGCTTTTTGGGAATAGAACTTATAAATCCAATGTCATTCTTTCAACTTGACAATGTGGGAGAAAGTCATTACACATGTACACGTTCAGATGGTTGGAGCATTACACGTAATCGAGTTAGAGCATGTGTTAAGAGGAAAGACATACTTGTATGATAGGTAGAGATAGACTAAAATACTTGTTAGAAGAGAGTATGACGCACTACTTTGTGAGTCCATCTATATAATATGCCTTAATTAATATAGCGAATATGTTGTTTGTTTGTTAGGTTGTGGTTTCCTTCCATTTTTATGGTCTACATCAGGGGCGGATGTATGACTAAGCTAGGGGTGTTCATGGACATCCTTAGACCAAAAAAACTCTAAAAAGTTTATTTATACCCTATAAAAATATTATAAATAGACACCCCTAAAAACGGTCCAAAAAATTTTACATTTGAGTATCTAACCTTGGCTGATTTAGTGGACCAGTTGAAGCTTTGGATGTGGCCCATTCCCAGCTAGGCCAACCTTCATTAAGAAAATTAAGAAAAAAAAATTGAGCCCATTCCCAGCTTGGACAGCAGGCACTGAAACCTCAATTCTCACTCTGCCTCTTGCTAGCTTCTGCTCGACACGTACTCCTTGACACTTCGACAGACCACGCTCAACAGCCCGCCGCTGAAGACATTGCCGGTAGGGACGCCGCCTACTGGCGACCAGTCACCCGTCCACCACCGAGCATCCAGCGGTTCGAGCGAGCAGCACAGTGCCACAACCACAGCAGGTTTGTTGGATTAGATAGTTAGGGTTTCAATTTTTATCATTTGACAATTTTAATTACTTCTAATTACTTGTTCTCAAATTATGTTATATAGATAGCAATTGATTGGTGAATTATTCAACACCAAGTATCTACATTGACTCATCGATCAATTAGGTTTGTTTTGATTTGATCTTTCCAAAATTTTCTATTTTTTGGTTAATTTTTCATGCCGAAGTTTAATTTGTATGTTTGACTGTGGCTTTGGTGGACAAATTAGATTGTGCAATTAAGTTGAAGTATCAATTTGTGTGAATTTGTAGTTGTTAATTGTTTATGAATATCCCTAGAGTTCATGTGCAATTGTCAATTGTTATTTGTCAATTAGTGAAAGTTGCTGCTTCTTGATTGGAAATTGGTTGATGAACATCCCTAAAATCAATTAGTGAAAGTTAACTAAAAATTGCATGGTTATTATTTTTCATTGATTAATTCATGTACATAATTTAAATGGAAAATGAAGCATGGACATATGGGTGGTTTCATGAATCATAATAATATTAGCTCTTAGGTGAACTAATGTGTTGCTTCCTCACTTGAATTTCAATCATTTAATCAATTGCTTGGTAGCTTCATTGCTTGTTATGTCATTGTCTCAATTTTTCATTTGAACTAATGTGTTGCTTGTTTTAACTAAGTGAGCTTAATTTCTAAGTTTCGTATTCCTTTTTTCCCCCCCAATTTTATATGGATCGATCCAATTTCAGCTTTTATGGTACATATGGTGATAAATGTTCGTCGATAGACACCCCTAATTCAAAACCTTAGATCCGCCACTGGTCTGCATAAAGTTTGTTGTATGGTGTTCTTTCTCTTATTATGTATGTATGTACGTGTAACCAGAGTCCACTGAAATGCGTGTGTTGTCATATAGTATAAATTTAATCGTTTTATGCAGCTTTGTTGTCATTCATCATATATATTTTAGGAAAGGCCATAAAATCAGTGCTTGACTAGCAAGGATGACTTGTGTCTTAATTCTCCAGTTTGTTAATATACTATTTCTTATTATGAATTTCCAAGCATTCTTATGAATGATAACTTAGATAGTCTCCTTGTAAAACATAAAGATCTATGATTAGTGTACTTACTATCTAAAAATATTTACTTTAACCGTCTTTGATTTGTTCCTCTCTAGTTGTTTTAACTCAATAGAAGAGCTTTATAAAGATAAATATGGAATACAAATTTACTTTTTGTTAGGTTGTAAAATGACGCTACTTTGAAGAGATATAGAAATGAAAAGACTACAAATCAATGTTTTATATATATATATATATATATATATATATTATATATTATATATATATATATATATATATATATATATATATATATATATGTTTGTGATTAAAAAAAAGGAAAAAAGAAAAGACAGATCCAGGAGGCCTAACTTAATAGATATGGACAAAAGGGCTAAATCTTGACCATTTTTCAAGATGTGTTCTAGAGTTCTGCTACACCCTTGAGAGCCATTTGCAAGCAGGTGGGAGAAGAGAAGGCTTTTAGAGCATGAGAGTTAGAGAGAGAGAGAGAGAGAGAGAGAGAGGGGACAAGAAGAAGAGGAAAAGTCCACGTTGATAATGATAATGCTGGCATGCCTATGTAAAGGAAACATCCTATTGAAAGCATGCATATATGGCAACCCAAAATATATATGTTGTTGTCTATTGGCGCACTATATGGCCATGTTTTTTCGGCTTCCCCTTTTCATTTGCCCCTCCAATCTTTCTCCTTCTTTGTGGGTACCAACTTACATAATATGGGCTAATGTGAGCTAGTAATCATAAGTGACATTCATGTTACCTTTTCACTTGAGGATTATTTTGCTACAATATTTGGATGAGGAAGAGTTTTTGCAACCACTATTGCATTTGAAAAGTTGATTAGTTCTCTCATATCACAATGTATATAACAGAATTGCTCTTGCATAATTTGAAGATTTATGGTGGGTGATGGGCTAGGTATATGTTGGATTTGCAGATCGACTAATTTAAATGGGTCAATGAAAGGCTGAGTTAAGATGTTAATTAAGTTAATAACAGATGCGGTTAATAATATATTAACCAATTAAGAACAAGTTAATGGGTTGAGTCGACTTACTGATGATATATTTAATGACAAAATATTTTTATCGTCTTTGGCCTATACATTATACAAATTATTTAGGACTTTCTGGTTTCTTTGAGGATGACATGAGGAAAGAGTGGACTTACGTGATGGCATAAGCAAGATGCGTGATGATCCTTTCCTCGAACGTTGAGCCTGTAAAAAGGGCAACTCGGATTGAGATTCGGGGAACGCCTCTCCGACGATCAAGTCAGCATGGATCCCAAGAAAAAATAGAGTAGAGAAAGAGAATTTATGATGTATGGGAGAATGTGCCAGAAAGTGATCCTTTATCCTGAGATAGGTAGGGGATATTTATAGTCCCTGTAACCAAGGGCAAAATAGTAATTTCACTTAGGATGTTCCCCCTAATGGGTCGCTGAGTGGTTTCCCGCGCTAGGCTTCTGAGTAGGGATTTCCAGACCCAGGGGCTGTTGAAAGTAATTGACCTAACCTAGTCCATCGGCGCTCATGTAGGGTCCACTTTGAATCCGCATATTTTCCGGATCACAAATTTATATTTCTAGGTTGGTCATGTCACAAACGACAATCATATATGACAATGACTATCAATTTTTGAGGTTTTTTTTCCACAACATTATTCCATTTTAGAATCAGGTAAGTCTTGACCCACATTAATATCATATGTATAACTCTGTCCATTGCGCACCACTATTATCTCAAGTGTAGCTAATTATATGCAATAGTGCCATAGAAGGAGCTATATCTTCCCACTATCTAGTAGAATAGACTGGTGCATATAACGCCAAACAATGTTTGATATTACCTTTGGAATTTATGTGATTTCATTGTTCATATAAGTCAAGAAACATGCTGTGTACATGTACACAGTGACTTAAAGTTGCTTATGTTATGGTCACTTGATCACTATTAGCTATATAGTATTTTTGGCCCCAATCTCATCCTATAGGTTCAAGAAACAGCTAATATGTCCAAATTTTTTTTTACCAAGTAGAACTTCGTGTCATGGCATGTACTTTGTCTGAACAGTGTTTATCTCTTGATAGATTGGGCATCATATTTATATTCTTCATCATCTTGTCAATTCAAGCAGTGCGTGATAATGTACTTGCTCTACTTATTAGGGCAGCTAGTCCTTTGCTTGCAGCGTGATCACAACATAACATGTGAACTATCACTTCTTTCATAAGCAACTTCAGTCACTTATGGTGTAGATCTTCTTGTGCAGGATGTTTTTTTACTAGGTTTCAGTTCATTAAACATATGTTTATGATAATGTAAACCATTAAAGAAATAATCTAGCTAGGCCCTGTTCTTTTCGCTGGTAAATCTCAATTTGCCAACCTTACTAACTTCAACTCACTTCAACCAACTTTAACCCACTTCAACTAACTTTAATCTACTTTAACCAACTTTAACTAACTTCTACCCATCATACAATAAAAAAAAAAAAAAATTCAACCCACTTCAATCTACTTCAAATCACTTCAACAAAAAATGCTTACTTCAACCCACCTCTATCAATCTGAATTGTTTAAAACTGAACTGTTTAACAGAGTTCACATTTATGTTTAATTAACTTCCTTTTAGAAAAACATTTTTTCAAAACAATACACGGGTTCTTCTTACCTAAAATTAATATTGGACAAACTTAAGGAGGGCTGCTTTTTCTTGGTGGTATAAAGATTTTTTCTTGGTGCTTGCCTAGAAAGAAGTGACTCACAGATACCATCTTAGCAATGTTAGTTATAGTGGGTTAATTAATTTTATAATGGCAGATATTTGGCTGCATATTTTACTAATAATCCCTCCAGTAAAGACATCCCAAGTATGACCATATGAAGATGCTGAGCCTAAAAGACCATAAGACAATGTTGACATGAGAGTGGGTGCCATCAATAATTATCATTAAAGTCAACAGTCAACCTAATGAGTGCATAATCTCATGAAAACCCTATATATTTAATATATTTATCTCAAAGACGCCCTTTAATTTAGACATAATAAAGAGAAGGCAATGCTATCTAGTTTGCTTGTTAATCCTATTGCATGTTAGAAAATTTGCCCTAATAATTTAAGTATATGTTCTTTGTTCATGACTATCAATGCCTTTTCTTTTTTTTCCCCCACCAAGGAGGATCTAGAATCAAGAGAGAGAAAATGCGAAGAGATAACATTGCCAAAAAGATCACATCATTAAGGGGTGACATGTAGCATGCAAAATAGGTGGCTTTTTGGTCTATTTTTGATTCTTGTCTTGACCAATTCAATGCAAAGCCATGAACGTGAATTTTAACAATGATTTGGTTAATGTTAGTAGGCCTGGTAAATGGATCATTCGGTTTGGGTACGGATCGTGTCAAGTTTGGTCCGGGTCATATTCGGGTTAAGTGATATTTCAGGTTGCTTCGGTTTGTGTCGGATATGGTTCGGTTCGGGTCGATTTCGGGTCAACTAATTTTTGGTCAAAAAAAAAATACGCTCGTCATGCCAAAATAAGCAACTTTGTAAAAAATTTTGGGTCAGGTATAGTTCGGTTCGGGTCAATTAGGATTTCGGTTCCACTGTCGGGTGAGCATATTTCGGATGTCGGGTCGGGTATAGGTCCGGATCGTTCGGTTCAAATTTTGGATCCCGAGTCAGTTTTGCCAGGTCAAATGTTAGCTAGCTACAGTACCAATCCATCTAGTAGATGGACATATGATCCCAATTTCATGTGGTTCAAATTAAGACTTCAATGCAAATTAGTAAAAATAATTTCGGATTTATTTGGATTCTCATATATGGACGAACTATTTAAATTATAATTCGGATGTTTTAACTAGATTTGAATCTGAACTTCAATGTTTGAACCCGATCGTCCAAATGTCTAAATTTGGGATTTCAACTTTTGTCTTTTTTTTTTACTAATCAAAATTTGTATATGAATGAACCTAGACATGATTTTTCATATCCAAGCACAATTGTTCATATTCTTGATCAAAAATTCAGGAGATTTTAGCCTAAACTTATATAACTGACCCATATCCGAACTCGATTAGCCAATTGTCCAAATTTAAACAAACCCAAATTAGTCATAAAGTTCGGACAATCTGAACTCGAATTGTCATATCCAAATCCAATCCCGCATTTCAATTCAAAGATGACCGATTGTCTGAATTTTAAATCTAGACATAAATTTTGTGACTGTCCCGCCCTTTAGGGTCAAACAAATTTTTAAAAAAAATAGACCGGAAGGATTTTTGCTAGCATATCGCAAACCGATTGTCATAAGAAAAATATTATATTGTACTCATGCTTTTTGAGTCACATAACTTATGCGCATATATAAAATATATTTTGGAGCATATACGCTTAAAGTACACTCCAATATCTAATAAATTCGCTACATGCACCCTCTACCTTGATCCAAGTTCTTCCTGTACGGATCCATGTTTTTCAGCCTACATGTTTTACCATAGAAACAAAAATTTCCAGTTTATATAGGTTGGGAAGAAAAATTGTTCAGAATTTTTGTTGTCTTCTTGTGTAGGAATTATCGGTAAGCGCTGAAGGCTTGGTACAATTTTTTTTGGTAGAAAAGTTGTCCATCCTCAGATGTAGGACTCAATTTGGGGAAAGGGGATAGACAGGCCAACTAGATTCAAGGGAGGTCTTTACTCGTAACGAAGCTGATCGAAGTTAAACAATATGTTGACTTCTCATAAAATTTCTCCAAATAAACGGATCAATATATATCTTTTAGGATTCGACACAACTCAGAAGAGATCAATTATATACACTATAAAAAGCATGCCCATGCCAATGGAATTTTCGACTGAATTTTTCTGGACAATTCCGCCAAAAAAGCGGGTTTCTTAAAAAAAAAATACAATAGAAATAAGGCATCGAAAAATGGTCGTCAAAAAAATTTATCCGATAAGAGTCCGACAGGAATTCCAATGGTTGTCCCCATAACGATTGTCATTAATTCTGTCAGACTGTCTAGCAGGCTTTACGACGTCACCTTCACTGACCATCCAATGGGAGCCCTAATTCACGCCAAGCAAGGAAAAGCCCAAAAATATTTTCCGACTGTATTTCTGACGGATAGCCGGTCAGAAATTCCGTCACATATATTTTTTCTAAAAAAATATACAAATTTCAACAAAAATATCGGTGCGACTTACCTTTCCAACAGACAATCACAATTTCCAAAAGAACTGTGGCCGACGGCAGCGGCAATGGCCACGACTTCACGCTAGAAAACACCATGTAAGCACCACTACAAAAGTCACCAACTAACGCAAAAATTATAAAAGTAATTAACAATTTACTCAAAAACTAAGCCCTCACTGTTAACGGACTGGTAGTTATGCGCCAACAGCTCCGACGACGACGATGGTGAAAACCAACAGCCCACTCCTTCGGCAACCCCTTCCTCTCCCACTATCACCACAATATACAACACCATTATTTTCCTTGACCGTAACCTGCGGCGAGCACCAACATCCCCGGTGATGTTCAGCTCCAGCGACCACCATCCCATCTCCTCTGTCGCTTGCTCTCCATTCTCAGTCACCTCCCCCCCCCCCTTCCTCCTCCACAGATATCTCCCCTGCTACAACATTAAAAAACTAGATATGGAGGAAGAGTGCAGAACGGAATTTTCATTGGGTTTTCCAAAGGGATAAGTTTTTAGGCGGAAATCCGTCGGAATTCTGTCGAATTATCGCCAAAAAAAAGGCGTCTTCGTCTTCCCATGTAATGTCCATTGGAAATTATGAATTTCATTGTTTACATCGTATTTTCTATCGTATTATGCAACAAGTCCTCTCCCTCGTTGTTTTTCCTGTTCGGATAGGGTTGCATTTTTTGTAGTGATATTATCTGAAAATTAAAATTTACCTATGTGACTTACAAAATTTTAAGGATAGCTGCAATTTTGAGGATAGCCGCACTAACCATTAAGAGACATGTCTATTTTGTAGCAATTTTATTTTTAATTGTAAAGTTACCTATGTGACTAGGCACCAACGATTGTTTTTTTTTTTTTTTTTTTTTTTTTTTTTTGGCCAGGGGTTGTAATGTCATTTTTCTTTCAAAAATGTGATTTTATGTGAAAACTATTCCTACAAGGTTGTGCACAGCGTGTAAGAGCACCTGCAACAGGCTCGCGAGTCAAAAATTTGGCTCACGGTTTCAAAAATACTATACATTAATGATCCACTTTGCTCGCCCCACGGTCCAGCTCACGACTGTGATGCGCTCCCCACACATTTTCTCTTTTTCTTTTTTTTGTCAAGTAAGCCTTTAAAAGTCTAAAATCCAGTAATATATCAGTGGTGGGGTCCATAAAATATTATTTTATTTGATACTCTAATTTGGTGATCCATAGGATATAGAGAAAAGAGAAAAAAGTTGGCTTGTGGGATGATGTGGAGGATGTGGGCTCCCCCTTGTGATCCAAAAATATGGATCACTATTGTATATGCTCTAATAAGAGCATCTGCAATGCAAGGTTTGCGGTTCAAAAATTTGGCTCATGTTCTAAAAAACACCATGCATTAGTGATCCGCTTTGCCTGCCCCACAGTCCAGCTCGCGGCCGTATCCGCTCTCCACATATTTTTTTTCTCTTTTTTTTTGCCAACTAAGTTGTAAAAGTCTAAAACACAATAATACGTTAGTGGTGGGATCCATAAAATATTATTTTATTTAGTGATCTAAGTTGGTGATCCATAGAATGTAGAAAAGAGTGAAAAGTTAGGCTTGTGGGATGATGTGGAGGATGTGAGCCCCTACTTGTGATCCAAAATTATGAATCACTATTGTATATGCTCTGACATGCATATGTATCAAGAGGAAGAGAACCAAAACAAAAGAAGGAAAAAAAAAAGAAATTAAATAACATTTCCTTCCCCCTCTCTCACCAGATAGGCTCCACATTGGGTCTCTACTTGTTTACGTTTTTACTTCTTTTTTTTAATTTAAAAAAGATTTTCCCTTTATTTTTGTAAAAGAAGAATTGCAATAATGTGTAAATTACTCACATAGAGCTAGCACATGTTGATGTGAAACAAGCGAAACCAAAAGAAAAATATGAGGTCCATATAATGCATAGAAGTGTAAACTACACATAATCCTCCAAACAATCATGTAATTTTCGTATATGGTCAAATGGATATAAGTCGGATTAGTACTCTGTACGTGTAAAATTCTAGTGATAGATTATCACTTAGATTCTGATATGTCGATTTTGATTTCTTCTAAATTGTTAAAAATTTAAAACCTAATTAGTTTTCGCGAATCTATAATTTTCTCTATCTTTCGAATTACTTAGAGATAAACTATTGATCTTTGAGTTGAAAAGGCTAGTATGCACCTTTTTTTTTTGGGGGGGGGGGTTCCAATAAAGTTATATGTGACCTTGAAAATCAATCTAGTATGTTAATGTGTGAAAAATTTTAGCATATTTATTAGCTAATTGCTTTTTAATAGTTTCATAGAGATAATCACTATGTTTCACTTCGAATTTGCCAACAATTCGGATAGAAAGATATTTTTTTTGGGGGGGGGAGAGAAGGAACAATTTGGATATACATTTGTCTAATAACAGTTATGTTAATATATAGCACCCAACTTTAATTCTGGCCCAATAAAGGGTAGAGCTTTCTCATCACAGATTTTCTTTATTCACAAGGCTCGAACCATAGGCATTGCTTGAGGCGAATAAGTATCAAACTACTTGAACCAACCTCTGTTGGTTATAAAGTGATCTATTTTAATTTACGAATCAATAGTTGGTTGATCTTTTTATCAAGTTGATGAAAATCTCCATGATTTTGTTTTTGATCAAAAAATCCCTATGATTTTAGTATCACATAAATGCATATCGTTTCCGGATACAGGAAAATATATGTAGATTTGAAAATGGATTAGAAATTACGTTGAAAACTGCAAAGTTTACAATTTGACCGTTGGCTAATATTTATCATAGATGTAAAATGGTCAAATCCCTTTGGAACTGTACAGCACATGAAATGCTGCAAGGCAAAAAAAAAAAAAAAGGAGAAAAAAATGATATAAGGTCCTGTCCTGTTCAATTTGTTTTTTTTTTTTTTTTTCACAATAAGTTCAGTTTAATTCACTTGAGTAAAAATAAGTTGGGTTTAGTTCGATTCAGTGAAGATAAAATATGAAATTTAATTGAAAAATTTCTCAGCTCAGCAAAAATAAGCACAATTCAATTGAATTCAACAAAAATAGGTTCAGTTTAGTAGAAATAATGCTATGAGCACGTTTAGTATCCTCCCTTTTAACAAATAAAAGGCATAAAAATCAAAATAACCATAAAGGTAAAATATGATTGACCAAAGATAAAATACCATTGACCAAAAGGCCAATTTCTGACATCATGCCAATCCTTCTTTAGCTTGGAAATTAAAGACTTATAATCCCCATCAATTATATAGAGTGCTCTTGCATGAGGTCCAATTTGATAGCCTTCTTGATCACAAAAATACATGTATATTGCACTAAAAGCTAATTACATAGATTTGTCCATGACATAATTTAGATAAAATTGCCTCGCAAAAAATGATGCATGATCTATATATGAATTATTTTTAGTGTAAATGATGTGCAAAAACGATACATTTATGAATAATGTAAATATAGGCCTCTGATAATAACTGCTAAAGATTTTGCAGGTTGAGACAATAAATGATTACATAGAAAATAAATTATTTATACACTTGAAATACATATACAGACTGTACGGACCGCATAAAGTAAATCAATTTTCTTTTTACGACAAACAAATCAAATAATATAGATTTTACACATGGAAAATCCTAGAGGATTTTATTTTCTTTATTTATTTTTCTTTTTTTAATTTTTTTTGGGGGGGGGTGTGTGTGGCTTTGGTGGTCCATATATCGAAGGACACTGCTCATTTTGCCTTGCATATCAAGCAACTTCCCCCTCTCCCCCTCCCTTCCATCTCCCTGTAACTCTCTCTCTCTCTCTCTCTCTCTCTAAAAGACATTCATGGCCAAAGAATCATGATCACTTCTCCAGCTCAAAACCCATGTGAGTTCTTCCTTTTTTTTCATCTTTAATTTTGCCTGCTCCCGGCCTTAATTTTTCTTCTTTAATTCTCCCTCAAATTGTCTCCCTTTCCCTCCCTTTTCTCTTTCTCTCTCCTAAAAAACTAAAAAAGCTTCAGCCTGCTTGATACTACAAAGACAAAATTCTTATCTTAATCAGAAATAAAGGGGAAAAAAAAGGGAAGTCTTGTTTTTGATTTGCCAATTCCTTCTCCCTCAAATTCCCAAATGGGTATCTTCCTAAAACTTTACTAAATACAACCCACATACTATTTCCCCTCCCAAAAAAAAAAAAAAAAAACCCTCTTTCACAGCCACAAAATATTTCCATGCCCACCAACTGTTTGATAAAATTCTCCAAAGAGTACCTAGTTTGAGGAACTGGGTTTTTTCGTTTTCTTTCTTTTTTTTTGGGTTTTTTTGTTTTTGCGTTTTCACTGTAGCACCAGCATCTACCACTGTAAAGAAGTTGTCTCCTGGCTTTTCTTCGCTTTAGTTAGTAGTCAAGTTGTTGTTGGGGTAGGCTTCCTTTCTTTCGTCCTTTCTTTCTTTCTGGGTTCTCTCTCTCTCTCTCTCTCTCTTTCTCTAACCTTCAGCCGCTAGGTGCTTAAATTGGGATACCTCGAATTCAAAGCGGTTATGGCTACTACCCATTAATCTATATATGTGGAGATTGTTTAGGTTAAGCAGTGTCTGAGTTTCAGAATTATTGCCTTTTCCTTTGCCTCTTCAGTTAAAGGTGATGAGCAATTTCTGGGTGTTTTTTCCCTTTATTTTCTGGGTTTTTATTTTTTAAATAAAATTTTTAATTTGATTAAAAGCAGCGGTGCCTTCTTTCTTTTTCTCTCTCTTCCTGTGGGTTTATAGCTGAAATTCCACCTTGACTGTCAGTTTCTTCTCTTTTTCCACTTCTTCCTTATCCCTATCTCTCTCTTTCTTCTCATCTCTAACCTCCCTTTCTACTAAATTTCCTCGGGAAAATAAACCATTTCCCATCTGGGTTTTTTCTTCCTTCATCTGGGTTTTCCATTTTTTTCCTTTTTCAATCAAATTTTCTCATGTTTTTGATCAATTTTTCAGGTCCCAGATCTTGACACAAGGCCTGCTTTCTTGCACAAGATATTGAATAGAAACAGAAGAAAGAGAAAGATCAATTAAGAGAGGAAATGATTGGTGGTGTGTTATTATATGAGGAAGGTGACACAGCACAACTACTGCTATTGATGAGGGGCAGTGTCATTTGAAGTGTAGCAGAAGCAAAGGTCATTGTTTTTAATAGTAGTATTAATTATAATTATAGATTATTAATACATACTTTCAGAGGAGATTAATTAGAGAATAGCTGCTGCTGAATTTAATTATTTGGAAGTCATGAATAATAATAACACAAGTAGCAGTAAGCCCCAGCTGAGCTCCATTGGCAGCGCCACCGATCTCATCGATGCTAAGCTCGAAGAACATCAGCTGGGTGGGGCTAAACAGTGCCCTGGATGTGGTCACAGGCTCGAAGGATCGAAACCAGTATGTATTTTCTTCTTTCTATTGCTGAATAAATGACCTTTTTTTGGGAGAAGGGGGGGGGGGGGGGGAGGAGATTGATGAAAGTGAGACTATGATTCATGCATGGTGTTGAATGTCTTGAAGTTGTGGTGGGTTCTTTTTGGGTAGTTTAATTTGAATTCTTGAGTTTGATTCCCATTTGGGGTTGTTCTTTATTGGGTGGTTCTAATTTCATTTTTAATTTTGTGGGTTTTTTAATTCTTGGAAATTTTTTGGAGGCAGGATTGGGTAGGTCTACCAGCTGGTGTCAAATTTGACCCAACAGACCAAGAGTTGATAGAACATCTTGAGGCAAAAGTGGAAGCCAAATCCTCCAAATCCCATCCTCTGATTGATGAGTTCATCCCTACTATTGAAGGAGAAGATGGCATTTGTTACACTCATCCAGAAAAACTCCCAGGTAAAATAATTCTTTTTTTTTTTGGGGATCAAACGAATACCTTAAAGTCTTGTCTAGAGTCGATCTAGACAAAGTTTGGAGAATTAGTTGTACTCTTCTTTGCTTTCAAACTGTGAAAAGGTAATTGCTGATAGAAAACTTATCGTATGATTGTCACAAAATTATGATGTCCAGCATTCTTCACCTTCTCTTTCTTTTCGTACCCAAAAAAAAAGTTGTTATTGGCTTCTCTCTACAAGTCTTTAACTGAAAACAACACTGATTAACCACCATCACCACCATCACAAGTTCTTTTCCTTTTTTTTCTCTTTGGGTGTTTTAATTTCCTCCCTTTTTTCTCCTGCATTGTTTGTTATGACTTTGAAGAACTAATCTTATTTAGCATATATATACTTTCTCATTAGTCTTATAGTTTGTTGCACCTAAGTAAGCAACCTAACTTTGAATTTTTTTTGTCCTTTTTTTTTCTTTTGTCATTTCTTTAACAGGAGTAACAAGGGATGGACTGAGCAGGCATTTCTTCCACAGGCCATCAAAGGCCTACACAACAGGAACAAGGAAGAGGAGGAAGATCCAAACCGAATGTGATCTCCAAGGGGGCGGGGAGACCCGGTGGCATAAAACGGGCAAAACCCGACCAGTAATGGTGAATGGTAAACAAAAAGGGTGCAAGAAGATCCTAGTCCTCTACACAAACTTTGGCAAGAACCGGAAACCCGAAAAGACTAACTGGGTCATGCACCAGTACCACCTGGGTCAACATGAGGAAGAGAAGGATGGAGAGTTAGTGGTGTCCAAGATCTTCTACCAAACCCAACCTCGCCAGTGCAACTGGTCCTCAGAGAGGATCGCCACCACCACTGGGGAGGCCGGGTCCAGTGAGGCTGCTGGGAGCGGTAGGAGAGAGAGTGGGAGTGGGAGTCTGAGTGGGAGTACTTCTTCTTCCAAAGAGGTGATCACACACCATAGTAGGGATGATCATAATATGTCTGTGTCAGCTGGTGTGGTTGCTGCTGGTGGTGGTGTTATTGCGAGCTACAATGCTATGGATCATATGCAGCATCATTTGAAGGCTGCTGAGAATTACAGCTTTGTCGACTTTAGTAAAGGCTTTGACGAGGTAAGCCTTTCCAACGCTCGTACCATCGCCAATTGTGAAAACCAAAGCAAAGTAAGATATATAGGATGGAGAAAATTAAATGAGAAATTACTAAATTTGCAATGTTGGTACTTTCTCCTTAAATGTAACTGCTTACATGCTTAATGTGGATATATGTTACTTAAACTCTAATGTAAATATTTGACACAGCCATGCGACGTAGTACAGATGTTTTCATTTGCCAATATGCCAAAGATCTGTCAATTTTACAAGTTTTAGTCAAAATAAGGTGTCGAACTAGATATACTTGGCCAATGCTGGAAAGTTAATATTTAGCATGAACATATGTGCGAGCCGAAATAAACACGCAATTTTAGTCATAGCTATCTATTTGTATGACCTCATTGTCATGGCCACCTAAACTAGTAAACTTAGCTAGGAAACATAAGACGTTATAGCTATTGTTCTATATATATATCATGTTTTTTTGTTTTCGAAAAATTGGTTTAAAGAATATATTTTTACCATCATAAAAGAAATTTGGATGACATCCATAAATTATCAAGAAACAACTTTAGATTGTCACTTTTGAGATTGATATTTTTCTCTTGGACTAATGGTCCAAGTATATCCTCTTTGACTCATTTTGAACATACCAATGGGATCAAAGGAGCAGTTCTTTAACCATTAATCCCTGAAGGAAAATAGAAAGCCATAAACAAAAATGTGAAGGTTCCAAAGTGCATAAAGGATTCAATTAAGCTTTGGCCTGTTTGTTTGACTGTTTGTTTACTTGCTTCAGGCGGGAATTGGAGATGCTTCAACAGCCAGGGAGGTGGCGGCAGCCGCCATGTCAGCTGTATGTGATGATCATGACCCCAGATCATCACTTCATCATCATCATCACCATCATCATCATCATCAAGCCA
Organism: Carnegiea gigantea; assembly: GCA_029747015.1. Lineage (NCBI taxonomy): Eukaryota > Viridiplantae > Streptophyta > Magnoliopsida > Caryophyllales > Cactaceae > Carnegiea > Carnegiea gigantea. The sequence goes on from JAKOGI010000372.1 coordinate 305,058, forward strand.
TGGCTACTACTGCTGCTACCACACAGGATCAGCACCATCAGCACCATCATCATTCACATCATCATCCACATCATACCATGGCTACTACTACCACCCCCACCAATGCCCAGGATCAACACCATCAACATCACCATCAGCATCACAGTCAACATCCGCATCATGCCATGGAGACGACGGCTGCCTTCCACATCAGCACACCATCACATCCCATCTCACAAATCATGGCTCCCCCTCCTCTACATCATGCGTCCATCCATAATATTCTTGATGATGACTCCTTTCATGTTTCAAGATTGATGCTCCAAAGTGAAGCTTTCCAGGTAAATCGATCTACATAACATTATTTTTCACACATGAATGATGATGGTTGAGTGCATGCTATGTTGGATGAGTATGACTTCTTGTTCCATGCATATAATACATGCATGCATGGGCATGCATGTTTCTATTGAAGGGGAAAAAAGAAAGAAAAAAAGAATGTGGTTCAAATTGAAAGAGTATCTTTTGGCCCATGCATATGTTATGTATGGATAAAGATAGTTTTTCCCAGCAGGTACACTAATAAATGTTTCTATATTACTAGTATCCATGAACCTTTCATTCCCTATGTCTCTTATACTATGATGTTGTATGAGCATTTAATAGAACGGAAAAAAGGATAATAAATAACATTAATGTACATTCAATCAACTTCTGTACCAGAATATCTTTTAATACTGTCAAACTTCTTACATTCAATTTTAGGATTCTGCCCTAGTATGACTTATTCAGGTGGTTGTTGTCTTACAGTATATTATTTATTTATTCTATATGACAATTTTAATTGAGGACTATCAAGGAACGTCTGCAGGAAAAATATTTATTACCCAATATGCTGATGATCTTTAGATACTATCTTTAGTTTTTTCGTGCAAATGAGATGAAAATAGTAATGAAGGCAGAACTAGAACCCAGAGTTTTACTAAAACTCCCGAGAACTTTAGAAAGCCTATTACTATTATCTGTGTAAAATCAACCGAGTTGTAAAACAATATGCAAATAATGATCTTTAGATCCTGAATCAGCATTGAGACAAAATGATAAAATTGGGATAATAATGAGATGTTTTTGTATAATTTTGTTTTATTTTTATTTGTTTGCAGCAGGAGCAGCAGCAGCAACAAGAGCAGACAGAGGAGCAACAGCATCATAAAGTGGGAGGAAGGTCTGCATCTGGTTTGGAGGAAATCATCATGGCCTGCACCTCCTCTGCTTCTTCTTCTGGTCCTATCAAACAGGTTATTACCCCCCATTCATTTTACCTTTTTGACCCTGAATTCTATGCTCCCAGCCTAGCTGCCTCCTGTCTTTTACTTTAATTTGGCTGCTCATTTATAATATAAAAATTCAAAAAAGAAAATTAAACCCCCTATTTCGTATATAATAAGAATGTTTTTAATGAAATTAATTGAGGAAAATATACAGAAAATTAAAAGGGAAATTGGAAAAAAAGAAAGGTAAACAAGATTAAAAGTTGCCCAGAAACAAAAAAGGAAAAACCCCTCAAGTTCTTTATTATTATACTAGTAGTTTAGGAATAAAGAGCTAACTAGAAACCTTTCCCTTTTTCTCTTTTTCTCTTTTCCTCTTTTGATTTGTTTTTTCTTCTACACAGCTACATCATTATCTGTGTACACAAGGAAACTCGTCTACTCTAAGCCCTTAAAAAGGAAAGCATGTTTTGCTAGCCAAGTTGAAAATATTAACTAAATGTGAAGAAATAGATTGCACCTTCGAATACATGTGAAAAAAGGAGGCCGGAAATAATGAACAACGTACACGCATTGCATTTGAATAATTCATCCATACAATGTACTAATAATTGGTAAGATTCTTAAGTAACGTATTTCAGTGTCATATGAGAACCGAAGCTCAGACCTGCATCCATCGAATTATGTGTGGCTCACTTAAAACCAAAAAGTGTCCAACCTATCCAGCCAGAAATTTCGGTTGCTTTCTAACGTACAACCCAACTCAAAAAATCTCATTAAAACGTCTATACCAGGACAATTGAAATTCATAGGGAAAGAACACTGTTTTATTTTTTCTGTGGACACTCAAGTAGTTTGTAATTACGTCAGAGAAAAAGGGTTTTCTGAAGAAGGAAATAGAGAGGAAAGATACCAAGCATGTCTTCTTGTGTCTCAGCCTATATCTTTCGGTGCAAACTTTGAAAAATGCATGGAGTGGTCATCAATATATATGGATGTGCATCCAAAAAAGAATAATGTTTATAATCATTTCTTTCCTCTGAATTTGTATAGTGCATCACTCAATTCTTTTCAACTGTTTGAAAGGAATTTGTACATCATGATATAGTATGTAGGACAAGTTTTGGATTGGACCGTTTTGGTACCAATGATTTGGGAGATAGCTTTGAGAAAAATGAGTTATTGGCTCCATAGAATTCCTTTCAAAGGAAAAATGCCAGAACAAAATTTATTACTGGTGTATAAAATTTATAACAGATTTATGAGTGTGTCAGTTAGCTTAACTTTTAAAATTCTGTATTAATCGTGTATTCAGGTTTTTAAGTTTCAAACCTTTAACTTTTTAACTTCTTTGTTTTTGGACCATCAATAAAAGTTGTTTTTTTAAAAAAAAGAATGATGGATGATATGAATGCTAATTTGGCATTTTGGGGGGAGGGGGGAGCTTAGATATGGTTGTAAAATGTGTTTAACTTAAATAAATAAAACTATTTAAAACATTCAGCATTGAAGGATTAAGATCTCTATAAAATTGGATTAGAAGAAGTACAATTTTTCTTAATTATCTATAATCTTATGGTTATGATTTTAGACTACTAATATAGTATAAATGTATCGCTAATAGTAAAAACATTTGCTTAAAAAATCCCGAACCATTAAACAAGACGACTCTAACATTACAGACTTACAGTTTACCCTCCAGGTAAAAAGAATCCATAATTTTTTCTTTTTTTTTGAAGGGAAGGTGTTGGCATAGAGAATATTAAGAATACGTAGACAGTGACCCCTAAAAACCTTCTGTCATGACTCATTGGCACCATTAAATACACACTATCAATAAAGACAAACACATAATAATATATGAATACATTGAATGGTCAATGTCTGTGTCTTCAAGCTTAATTAAAGGACAAAAAAGGCAGCTTCTCCTTAATTTCCATTCCAACAATTAAATATTAAGCAATTTGTACAAGAAAACCCTAACCCTAGCCTTTTGGCATTTTCTTTCTTTTCCCTTTTTTTTTTTTGTACTGAAATGTTTGTACTTGCAGGAGTCCTCCATCACAAACCCATCAGAGGCAGAATGGCTCAAGTTCTCCACCTTCTGGCATGATCCTGACAACCCAGATCATCATGGGTAGGCCCAAAAAAAAGGGGAAAGAAAATACATGTGAAAAAAAAAATAGATAGGGGAAAAAAATAAAGGGAATATTTTAATTTATAGGGGGAAAAAATCATATATGTCATCATCAAAGTACTTTGGACCCTTCTTCTGCAGTTCTTTTGGAGCACAGGTCCAAAATGGAGACAGAATATTTTTCTTTTTTTTTTTGGGTTTTTTTTTTTGGGGGGGGGGGTGTTTGAGCTCTCTGAGAGCCCAACAACTGAATAACTAACTGTACAACTGTTGCCTATGTTGTAAAGAAAGGTAAAGGATAACTCAAAGAAAAAGAAAGCCCCCCCTCAGAGAAAAGGGCTGCTGTGTACTGACATCTCCAAAAAAAAACAAAAAAAAAACTAAAGCAGCATGCATGAAAATCATCACCAGTATGATTACAAGAATCATCTTTTCATTGGCTTTTTTTTTTTTTTTTAAAATTGGGTTGGGGGAAGGGGTTGTAATTTTCTCATAGATTAGTTTTTTTTATATAATTTTTAGTTGTTAATTTGTGTTGTGTAAGTTCTTATACTTTTGTTCTTTCTGAAAGGAAAATTTGCCAATTCAGCACTTGTGCAAATTGTAATAGGAGGAATTGTTAATTTGTGATGTAATAGGTCCTTTCTTCTAGTAGAATGTGAATTAAAGTTTACACTTACTTCCCATTATAGAAATGATGAAAATTGTGTTTATAGATCATTTGTGTTTACTAGAGTCTGAGAGTGAGTGTTATCCCATATTGATAAAATTAAGGAGTTTTAGTATGTGTATAAGTTTATAAGTTTCTATACCCATTTTCAATTGGTAGAGTGTGAATTAAATTAAAGTTTATATTTACTTCTCGTGATAGAAATGATAAAATTGTGTTTATAGATCATTTGTATTCATTTCTTTATCATTCCAACGGACAAATTTTTATTATTGTTTTATAATATATTCTAAATGTTATTGCTATTTTCTCTTTTGTTTTTCTTTATATTGATAAGCTTGTTTACTTGGCCGCCTCCTTTTCTACGATTGAGAGGATTTAACTTACAGCTTACATCTTTTTACAGTTTATTATAGTTTCTTATATTTTTTTTATGACATTCAACTTGTCATCTATTTTTTTCTCATATTTATCGAAATACGTATATACTTTTTCATATTATACCAATATGGAAAGCTTTATAGCTTTTTTTATTAATATAATATTTGTATAAACATAAAAACAGAATCTAATGATGTGAATCAATATTTGAATTTTAACATGAAGTATATATGTTATTATAGAGAAAATAAGTCAATATGTTTTGAAATTATAGAACAAAAATCACATTTATGTTTAATTTTTGAAGTGAATCATATATAAAAATAGTCAAATTGTAGATAACAAAATAATTTCATTTATTTCATCCATAAATTTATCTATAGTAACCTGGTTGCTATCATTGTACGATTGAATATCATGCTGAATTTAATTTTAAAATGTTTAATTTAAATAGAATTTTATTTTTAATTAGGATTATTCTTTAAATTGGCTTATAGGGAGTTGAAACTAATTTTAATACCCAAAATCACCTCAAGTATAGAACATATTTAGTTCTACATATTTGTCAGCTTGAATTGATCTTATTATTATTTAATTGACTTGTTTAAGGTTTATTTTCATTAATTATGTTATTTTAATATTATTTTTTATCATCGAAAACAACAACAGTAGAAAAATAAAAAAAATTCTATAATGTTCAAATATAATGTGTTTAATGATGTTATAAAAATTTATTTCATAAATATTAGTGATATATGTAATTTATTTTTGTGAAATAATTTTTTTCACAATTCACACATTAAAAATCAATAATTATGTATTACATATCTAAAACTTATACTATGCAGCTTTTTAATAATTCAACAGCTCCTTGTATCTATTTTGATAACTCCTTATATTTTTCTACAACTCCTTATATCTAGGGTTGAACTGGGTCCGGGACTGGTTCCAAAATTTTGAAACCAGCTACAACTGGATCCGGAGTCGGGTCCTAAAAACTTGGAACCAGACCCGTTACCTAGTTGCTTGGTTTAATCATTTTTTTTAAAATGTCTGAGTTACCCACTTACCCATTCACATTAGGTGTTGTTTTCCTAATGTCGCCATAATTTTCAGCTATACATTGATATGACTCAATCTTTTTGTTAATATATAATACTATGAGAAGATGATTTTTTTTATGCTTGGATAAAATGAAATGCTATTTCTTATCTAAACTATTGGAGTTTAATGCACAGTAGATGCTTAGCCGCCACTCAATTAAATTTGATTTTAAACAATCAATTAGCTAGCTTACTAGGTGTATTGGTTCTCTCACAAAGTTATAACCACAAGCCTAAGAGTTAAATGAAATGAAATAAACAAAAAAGGAAAAAATTCAGAATTAGGTACCCAGTTCTGGGACCGTTCTAAAAATTCTGGATCCAATTCCAATAGAGATCAGGACTGGTTCTAAATGTTTGGACCTAGTTCTAACTGGGATCGGTTTCATGAAGTAGGACCGAGTACTCGGTCCTACTCAACTCTACTTATATCTTCTTATATTTTTTTATAACTTCTTTATACAGCTCCTTAAATTTTCTGACAGTTTATAACTGTATCTTATCTCGAAAACGAACAATCTCATGAGAACACTTTAGGGGGAAGTGGTATGGAAGGAGAAGGGGGTAAGCAAAAAGGTTTCCTTTCATGATTCTAGTAAGATATAAAGCATAAAGCCTCATCTCATTAGGAAAGGTGAAACACTGAAACAAACACTGACTAGGCGACCATCAGGGTAAAATATTTTTTTTTTTCAGAGGCCGCTTATGAGTATTTTTACCCACGATGTCTCTATTTCAATTCTTGACCTTGATTTACTCTAAGTTACCATCCCTACCTACATATTGTGAATTTTGCATTAGTCAAATATGAGGAGATCCATGGAAGTCGTCAATCTTATCCCTACAAGTAGGGATTTATAATCTACATCTACTATTAAAATTCTTGCTCCATTGGAGATTCAGACGATGTAACTACATTGTTTTATACTGCAAGTCTGTAAAAATTTCATGGTTATATTTCAGACATATTATTAGCTTGTGTGAAGGGTGAAAGCCTTCTAGGGTTGATAGGGCTATAAATTCCGCTTTAAAGGTTATTGATATATAATTAACCTATGGTTGCCCCTTTTTTTAAAATAGTGCTTGAAGTAACATTTATATTTTGATTAGGTGCTAATCAATGCCTAAACATGCATATTTAGTAATTTACTGTTCAAATTGGTGTTTCGTAGTGTATAGAATTTAATTATTCAGTCGTATTCATGAGAGATTATTTAAAGACTCAATAATTAATATGGGGATTGCTGAGATTCAAACCTAAGATCCCTTATTTAAAGAAATTCTTATATTATGTTTAAAAATCATATCGATTAAAATTCTAAGCCGATGATTAAAAGTTTAGAAATAAACTTTATACCGTATTTAAGAGTCATCTCAAATTCTCAATTAAGTAAAGTTGCGGCTTCAATTGTAAGTTTAAAACCATCTTATGACTCATGACCGTTACTCATGCGTTCTATATCCCAATGTAATTGTTTGATTGAACGCTTATCAACCAATAACGCATTAAAATGTTTATAGAAAGTAATTATAAAAAACTTGATAGAAAATTTAAGAATTAATTATTAAGTACAATCCGAATAATCATATACATTTTTCATCTTTTTATTGGCTCCAAAAGCCGCATAAGAATATGTCGCCGCTTTTGCAAACCTTCAGTTGGAAAAAGCTAAGGAAAATGAAAAAGTGAACAAACTGACGGTTGCTTGTTTTATGCTTCCTTTAGAATTGTTTTTTTTTAATTTAAAAAAAAATAAATCGGAGTGCTTAGTCTTATCAGTGTAGAGACAATGGTGTTTTCTGTAATGACTCTTTTTGCAATTTTAATGACTTAAAGACATTAGGTGGGCTCAATGGCGAAGCTAGAAATTTGGAAAATGGTGGTTGGAAATAAGTTGATAATTGTTATTGAGTGATATCGTTCCCACATTCTTCATTTAATAGTAAGTTTTTGAATTTATAATTTGAAGGGAATTATGATTCTTTAGTTATCTTTTTGAAATATCTATGCATTTTGAGATAGAATTCAAATTAACACAAAAATTAAACAACGTGATAATTAAAATTGATAAATTAAACTCATAAATTAAAACTGAAAGAGTAAATTGCCTTCAAGTTAAATGATTAATCAACAAATTAAGGTAATTTCAATTAAAGTGTTATCTGTTTGAAATATTAATATAGTTTTACCAAGAATTGTAATTAAATCCACAAATTAAACAAATTTAGAATTGAAATTTACAAATTAAATTCATAAATAAATTTTAAAAACAAATTAATTTATAAATTAAGATTGAATTAAAGTCAATTAAAATGCTAAATTATAATTAGTAGACGTTAAACTTCAAATTGGAGAGATGCTGCTGACAAAAAAAAAAAAAAAATAAAAAGGATAAGCCCCAACAAGATTCGAACCAGCAATGTACTGAACCAGATAGCAACACTACAGGCGCTCCTACCACCCCCCTAGACATAAGCTACGCACGTGTATTTGCTGCAATAATTATTTATCAAACTGTTTTGTTTAATTTTGCAGCATACTATTTTTTTTTTCCCGCGGGTGTCAGTTGACCTCACTGGCACCACGATCCCTCTGATCCTGGTGGGTTCAAAGGGAGAAAAATATATTGTAGTTAATTGAACACTGAAAGGTCAGCTGAGTAGAATTTAACTTCTCTTCCATCAAGCTAAGTTAGCTATAGCTTAATGGCACCAAGTACACCTTCCATTCTGAAGGCTAGGGGTTCGATCGTATCCTTGACATGCACAAAGGGCTGTTGTTTAGCTCATTTATGTAGGGTGTACAACTGTCTCTCTGTCTCTTATTTAATGCTTGCTCCGTGATTCACAAAATTTAAACTGAAGTAATCAACGAAAATTAATATCAGGTCATTTGAATCAATGTATATCTTTTGAACATCTATTTAGGTAATGTTATATCGTTTAGACCAATGTATGTTGTTTATTGAACATCCACTTTGGGGAAATATAAAGGAGGTTTGGAATCTTGGTTGCCGCGTTCATTTACACAAACACAAATCACATATCGCAAAATTATGCATGCATGTTAAAGACCTAGCCTGTCTTTATTGCTTTATTCTATTCCCTCATATTATTCCCCTTGCTTTTAAAAAAATTTCGTGTCATTGGGGTCTACATAACATAAGGTTCTCGGATAGACAGAGAGAGAGAGGGAGGTGCATGGTGTCTTTTGCGATATGAGGACGTGCATGGGACATGTAAATCGTTAAAAAGGCAAACATATCAGCACGAAGAGATGAATGAAGCAACTTCATCGTAGCTTCTGGATAGGAATAAAGACAATGTTGAATAATAAGGCCCACTAGTTAATAGTATATGGTAGATCTTTTCTTTCTTTTCTTTGTCAAGGGATCATACAAAAAATTGATGTTTGTAGAATTTGAACATATATAGTCGTACACTTCTAACAATTACTACAACTAGAGTTCGGACATATGTAGATTTTTCGAGATAAATTTATTTATTGAGTTAATTGACTCTTAGAATAAATGATTCTAGGTGTCGATTCTTCTGGATACTATAAAATACCGCTAAGTATAGGCCTAATAGTGCAATAATATAATAATTGACGGCCTCTCATTATTTTGTCTTCCTCACCTTGGCATACAAGCAAGGTTAGATGAAAGTAATATCCAGTTAAGGTAAGAAAGGTTAAATAATTCTTTTGAAAGATGAGGTACGAAAAAATAATTTACCTATATATTGTGATTTAGGAAAAATCAGGACTACATCAACAGAAGTCCAATTTTCATTCAAGGATCCACATCAAGAAGACGCCAAAACGTTGTTGCGAAGAGATGCAACGACCTATTAGGGCTACGATGGATCAAGTCCAAGCACCTTTAGAGGCTTCAGAAGTTACTGTTTTACCCTTAAAACAATGTCCTATAAATAGTCACTTATCCACCTGAAAAAAAGACATTGAATATTACACGTGTCTCCATATTATGACAGAAATTATTACAGCTGTCATATTGTCACTGAAACGGATCCCAAAACCAATCTTCATTCCAAGATCAAATCTTTATTCCTTTCTTCTTGTCCTTTCTCTTTTTCTTTTTGGAAAATTTGACTTGACCGCTAGAAGGGTATTTTCTCGAGACAATCTCGAGGATTGCCTTTTTTACAGGAAGGAAGATCGAGAGCAACCTAGCCCTGAACTCCTACCTACAAGTAAGCTCACTCTCTTCCCATCTCATAATAAAGAAACTCTGTGCGGAAACATGTCGGAGTCATCTATGGGGAGAATAGTGGTGAACGATGGTAATTAGTGACGTAACTCATGCCAAGATGTGAGACAATGAAGTCCAGATAGGCACTCCTACAGGCGCCCTGGACATTTAGGAGGTCTCCCAATGCTCTCGGGCGACATTGCGCTTAGTTAGACAAGGGTCACCTCGACGAGAGGTGTACATGGACATTAACGCCCTGAAGAATTTCATGTAGACCATGACCAACACACTCTTATAGCAACTTACTGAGCAGGTCAAAAAGACCATAGAATGGACCAACTCCATGTGTCCATTGTTGACGTCTCACTCTGACCCAACTCCAGGGCATGAGTCTTTCAGTGGGCAAGATTTTCTTATGCAAGATATGGGAGACACTTCGCTCCACGACAACATTCGACCCTACATCAGTGAACAACCGTATGGGGTGTACTCGAAGCAAATAGGAGGGGTGGATGTCAAACAAATCATACAAGCTACACGAGCCCTGCAGAAGGCTAATGAGAACATGGCGCTCTCTCAGTCCATGTTAACCCCTTATGCAACCTATTTGAGGCACTCGGCTTGGTTTAAGGAACAGGAAGGCACTTCACGTCCGCAATTGGGGGACTATCAGAGCGATGGTGGCTTTCCCAGATGGAGAAGAGATTGGACCTTGGAACGATCAGTAGCACAATAGTGAACTCGAAGCTCTAGGCCACGCTGTAGGTATGATCGTGAATTGTAAAGGAATCAGCCAAGTGAGTCATGGCGGAGTCCTCTAAAGAAGGAAAGGTGCACAAGGTGCCCCTCGGTCGTTGGGATTCAGTAAAGGCCTTGGAGCACCTACCTTTGTAACCCCTTTTAGCAGCACGATCATGGATGCTTTGCCACTATGAAAGGTCAAGGTCCCAAGTTTGGAGCTATATAATGGAACCACAGATCCCGATGAGCACCTTTGGGTATACAAAGCCCATATGTACGCTCAAAACATAGATGATACAACCTATTATAGGTACTTCCTCGCTACGCTAAAAAGGGTTACTCAAAAATGGTTTAGCGAACTTGCACCTGGCACTATCGCCTATTTCTTGGAATTGGGTGACCGCTTTGTGCTCCAGTTCATCGCAAACCATAAGAAAAGGATAACGAGCATACATCTCTCGACAATTATGCAAAGGAAGAGTCCTTGGCTGAGTTTGTAAAGAGATCTCATAGGAAGTCATCCTTGTCCTAAACCTTGATGACAGCGTAGCATCCACCTCCTTCCTCAATGATCCCCAGAATGGACAGTTCAAATTTGCATTGGTCAAATAGAAAGAAGCCACCATCACAGAAGCCCTTAAAAGGTCACATCCTTCACAAGGGACACCAAAGAGACTGGTGATGATCAGGGAAGAGGAAGGGTCAAAGAAAGAAACTAACCACGTTCAGAGAGAAGGCAAAAGAATGAACTCCAAAATCAACACTAATACATAGATCTTTGGAGTATCCTTATGAAGATAAAGGGATATTCCATGTTGAGAAAATCGTAGTCAATGGTCACTTCATAGAAGCCGCGCAATGCCACAAAATAATGCAAGTTTCATGAGTAGAATGGCCACAACCACCTCAGAGTACACGGAGCTAAAAAAGGATTTCCATGAAGCCTCAGACAATGAGTAGATAGACCACTTCCTTTAGAGAGGACCAAGAGGCCTTTAAAAAGGAAAGGCCTAGGTCTCGGAAATGCTCGCAGATGAGGACTGCTCCATGAAACTAGTAGCTACCATCACAGGGGAATATGCTAAAGCTATCTCCCATGCATTGTGGTTGGCCTATATGCATAGCACACAACATGTGATGGTCGAGGAGAGGGGGACACCCCTAAAGGTTACGTTCCAGCCGTAACCTTCAGTGAGGCGAATTGTCGCGGCCTCATCACCCCTCACGATAATTTTCTTCTCATGGAACTGAACATAGCAAGTGCCCTCATTCGAATGATTTTGATAGACACAGGAAGCTCAATCGAGATCATTGCTTTGGAATGCCTCACGTGGCTCAAATCCTTGAGGTGAGATATTACGCCCTCGTAAACCTGGTCTTAGGATTGGAGGGGAAAATCCTAAACTTAATTTGGGTAGTTCAATTACCTGTCCGATTTGGAGACAGAGTGAAGGAGAAGTACCTCGAGATGGGCTTCTTGGTGGTCGATGTGCTCACGACCGATAGCATCATCCTCGTAGGCCAACCATGCACAAAATCAAAGTAGCGATAGCTATTTACCTTCTGCGTATCCAAAATAAGTTGGATAATAGTAAACATGGTGACCACAGGATGGCTAGGGAATTCTACTTGGTCAGTATCAAGCTGTTGATTGTCCCGCTTAATCCCGAAGTGAAGGCAACACAGGTTAGCCTACCAAACATCGACGAAGTCTTGGCCATATGCACCACAACAATAGGAGACCATGGGCGGTCGGGCCCTAGAAGTTGTAGGCTTTATGGAGACAGCTCCCCTCGACGTTACACTATCGACTCGGATAGTCAAGGTTAGGTGAGATATATCCGCACAGGACAAAGAACTCGTCATAGGCCTCCTAAGGGAATACAAGGATATTTTCGCTTTTAGCCCAGTCGGAACGCCTTGCCTAGATCCCACGATCATTGAACATCGGTTGAACTTTGACCTCACCCACAAACCAGTGGCCCAAAAAGGAGGCAGTTGGGTGCCGAGCAATGTGTGGCTATGGTCGAGGAAGTTGAAAGATTGCTGAACACTAAATTCATTCAAGAATGCCAATACTCGGAATAGGTATCAAATGTGCTCTTAGTAAAAATTCCCAATAGGACATGGCGAATGTATATAGACCTTATAGATCTTAACAACGCCTATCTTGACGATAGTTACCACCCCCCCCAAATGGTCAAACTGGTAGGTTTCATGACCAGCCATGCAATAATGAGCTTTATGGATGCCTTCTTTTACTATAATCAAATCCCCTTGCATTCAGATGATTAGGAGAAAACTTCTTTTATCATGGATAATGGGCTACATTACTAGAAGGTCATGCCATTCGAACCAAATTGAAGAATGCTAGGGTGACATATTAGCGGCTAGTGAACAAGGTTTTTTTTACCCCTTATCGAGAAGAATATGGAAGTTTATATAGATAACATAATTGTCAAAAGCAAAAAGGATGTTGCACACACGGCTGACATGTGAGATACATTTACCATTCTCTGGGGCTATGGGATGAAGCTGAATCCCAAGAAGTTTAGAGTTTCGACAACTTTATAGGATTCATAATCAACAACCGAGGAATCAAGGTGAAGTGGGACAAAGTGCAAGCCATCCTTAGTATGAATGACTCTCGTAATGTTAAAGAAGTCTAATAGGTAACAAGCTGTGTGGCCACACTAGCCACTTTACATCCAAATCCACATAAAAATGCCAGCCCTTCTTTTGAGTTCTTAAGAGGATGCCAACTTTGAGTGGAACGAGGAAGCCAACATGGGATTCCAATCCCTAAAGGAATACCTATCCCAACAGAATAAGATTGCCAACCTGGTCCAAAGCAAGCATTTTCTCTTATACTTGGTCATGTTAGAAAAGGCAATGAGTGTCGTCCTTATCGCAGAGAGAGAAAGGGAGTAAATTTCAGTGTACTACATAAGCCACGCCTTGGCGGAGGGAAAACTCAAGTACCCTCTCATTGGGAAGATTACTTTCGGATTGGTCTTGGTAAGTAGGAAACTCCGCCCATAGTTTGAAGCCTATACGGTGACGGTCTTAACGGACCAACCTTTGTAGTGCGTCTTACAAACATTCGATGCCTCAGGATGGCTATCAAACTGGGAGGTCGAATTCTCTTCCTAAGAGACAGAATTCAAAGATCGTCATGCCATCAAGGCCCAAGCTCTGGCTGACTTCCTGGCTGAGAGCTTTAACACTACTCACATGATGATGATGTATGGAGCCTATTTGTGGACAGTTTCTTCATGAAAAATTGCAATGAAGCAGGGTTCATTATAAGAACCCCCAGGGGGAGAAGCTGATGTGCTTTCAAATTCATGTTTAAGGCATCCAATTGCAAAGCAAACTATGAAGCCTTGCCAGCAAGCATTGAATTATGTTGCATGGATGGGGCTAACTTTGTGCATGCCTATTCAAACTTCTAGCAAGTTGTCAGCCAGCTCAGCGAGGATTATGAATTCAAGAATGCGACAATGGTTGAGTACATTCGACGAATGTGAGAGCCAGCTAGCCAGCTTAAGAACTCTGAAATTACTTATGTCCCATAATCAGAAAACCGCTAAGCTAATGTCCTGCTCGAGCTTGCCAGCCCATCAGTTGACAGCAAACCTAAGAGAATTCAGTGGGAAAAAAATAAGCAGAAGGAAGTGGAGACCCCCATAAGGTCATGTGTTTAGGTAGAAACCCCATGTGGATAGACCCCATTATGGTGTATTTGATTGACGGAACTCTGCCCCCTAACCCAAAAGAGAAGAACGTGTCAAAAAAGAGAGTAAAATGGTTTATCCTATATAATGAAATCCTCTACATGTGCCCTCACGCTTGCCCTCTCTACCGTTGCATCACGCCCAAACAAGGACAGAAAATCCTGAAGGTAATTTATGAAAGATTCTACAACTCTTACATAAGTGGATGGGTCTTAGCACTCACGACCATCCAAATTGGCTATTATCAATCATCCTTAAGGGAGAACAACATGGCCATCAGGCCACAGTTAGAAAAGGTGAAAAGTGTTAAAAGCTTTAACCAATTCAAAGAAAACCCTTCATCTTGCTTACCCCAATCTTAACTCCCCTGCCATTCACAAACTAAGGAATGGATATCCTTGGGGTTTTCCTAAGAGGTACAGGACAACATAAGTACTTTCTTCTCACCATGAATTATTTCACCAAATTGGTTGACATTGAGGCTATCGCTTCAACTACTACAGCTGAAGTGCGAAAATTCATTTGGAAGAACATCATCATGATATTCAGCATCCCATAAGCCATGATCTTTGATAATGGTAGACAGTTTGACACTAATAAGGTAAAAAACTATTTGAAGGATTAGGGCTGTCAAGCACAATTCACTACTATAGCATACCCCCAAACCAAAAGCTAGGCTGAGGCTGACAACACGATCATCTTGTCCGATCTCTAAAAGAAACTACATGTTTCCAAGAGAAAATGGGTCACGAGCTCCAAGTGATACTCTTGTATATAAGGACAACTGAGAAAGCAGCCACATGTGAGACCATTTTTATGCTCGTCTACGAGTTTAAAGTCGTTCTACCATCTTGGTCACCCAACACATTTACCGGTTGACCATATTTCAAGAAAACTTGAATAACTCAGCCTTAAGGTAGGGTCTTGATCTATTTCCCTTGGTACATGTTGACATTTACCTACAAGAGGCATTACGCAGGCTCTAGATTGCTCGGCTTCATAATCGATGGGTGAAGGGATAGCTCCTGGAAACAGGTGGTTGGGTTCTAAGAAAGATGAAGGTTGTCACCAAAGCTTATAAACACGACAAGCTGACCACCAATTGGAAAGGGTCATACGCCATACTGTAGCAGGTCTGCCCTAGCATAAACGGCCTCATCACACTCCAAAGGAAAGACATCGCTCAGGGATGGCATAGCGATAATGTCAGGAAATACTTCATTGAAGTCAAGCACCTCCCTTGTTCATTTTATGTTTGATCGTTTCTTTGTGAAACATTGTAAAAAGGATCTTATTAGGACTTTTTTCACAATAAATGAATAAGTGTTTGCCTCTTAAAGTTTTTTTCTTATTGTTAAATTTAGGGGCAAGGGGTATGGCTGCCACATTAGCTGCTAACAAAACCCACATTCGATGAAATGAAACTCAACAACAAGCACATGATTAAAACAAGTAGCAACAGAGATATTTGGAAAAATTACCAACTTCATTGAACGGTCAAAATTTTACCAAATATAAACTATTCATGGTCCCACAAGTGGCCGGTAAAATAATTGAGGAAAGGAGAAAACCAAACAAATAAAGAGACCACCTAGTCAATATGGTCATCATCCTCTTCCTCAATTCCATCGTCGTTGTCAGGCTCCTCATATTTAGACAACTCCTCATTGGGATTATGCTAACCTACTAGTCTTGATGATGATCCTTGATGTCCTTAACTTGCACCTCAAAGTACCCCTTTGTTTCATAACAGTCGGGGTAGAGTTGCTCAATGAGTTCACAGAACAAGGTGGTCTGCCAGTCTGCAACTTCTCATTCACAACCAACCTTTCATCCTCTATCTTCTTTTCTAAATTTTTGAGGTGTTGGTACAACCTTTTCCTCTCTTTTGCCCATTCCTTCTTCTCTTTCTTCAACTCCTCATAACGCTTCGTGACCTTGGATGAGGAACACTCTGCATCTTTTTTCTCCTCCTTGAGGGTCTTGGTCTTTTCCTCTAAGTGACTAACTAAAGGAGCCGTCCTCATGGCTTTTAGCACATGGGAAAAAGTATGAACTAACATCATAAAAAAGGTTAGATAACAAACTGAGTGGAGAAAAGCTAGAACGAGACGCCTACCCCAGCAATAACCGCTTGCTCTTCTATGACCAAAGGGGCATTGGGGGTGCTTAAATGAGTAATATCCCATGACCAAGCCAGTCTTTTGATTAGCTCAAACCTGACGTGGCATCCACTTTAAGAAAAGAGACCGTCCCAACAACTCTAAGGGAGGACTCCATACTGATGAGTCATCTAGCAGCTACCCTAGGAACCGTTGTAGGGAGACGACCTAGGTGCTCCTTCCGAGCATAGCTGTTGCATAGTCGATGAGTGGACGACCTTCTCAGAAAGCCCCTCTGTATGGATGGTCTTCTCAACTAACCTTTGATGAGGAGTTTGTTCCACAGTTCATGGACTTTTCATTGTCACAATAGGGGCATGCTGAGGGTAGGGACTGAAAGACAGTTTGCCCTCAAATAACCTTAGTCTATGTTTAAGATAAAAAACAGGTTAGTTGGAAAAAAGAAGAGACAGGAAATAGGGATGAAAAGCTTGGGCCAAAATAGCCTACCTTAGAGGCTTAGACTTCAGAATGGGGACACTGCTCATCTTCAACTTGGCGGACTCTCTCTCCCTGGACTCCAACCTTATCAGCATTGCTCGGGTCTTCTCTGTAAAGAAAGGAAAGAAAGTCAGGTCAGCACAACAACGAAGTAAGAAACAAAGGGAACAGATAGTACCCTTGGAAATGTTTGTCATTATTAATAGGCCTGCGGTCGTTAAGAAGAATTCATTTTTGAAGTACTCCAACTTGAGGAACCAGTTCAATGGCTCCTTATCGCTCAATGTAACCCTTCATTTTTCAGGCTCTTTCCTCTTTTTCTTTTCCAGCACTACGGTTATGAACAAAAGGAGTGGATGAGGTCAATTAGTCTCACGCACGATGTATTAAAAATAATTAATGACATTTTGTTAAGCCTTATTAGGAACACCAAATAGTTTCCTTTTGGGCTTGCCATTATTTAGCGAAGGATATCGCCCCAGCCACCCTCGCACTTCATAAAAAAGAATTCATACTTTCAATTTTTTAACTTGGACTGCCTTTCAATTGTTGACATAAATCCCTTCTTATTGTTGAAACAATACCATCTATTCTCCCCTACTTTGCTCAGAGGCTTCTGTAGGATGTGCGCCTGAGCAAAGGAGTGACACGTATATATTAAGCCCCTTCATTCATAGGCAATAATGAAGGAGCAGATGTTGTGCCTTGATGTTAGCACTATTTGCACAATGGTTAAGTCATTATCCTTGCTTATCTCATGAATCACTCGATGTAAAGGGAAGCGAGGCCTATAGTCCAGGGTCGCCCAATATATGGCAATGCAATCACGGGACAACTCTTTGATGATGGTATCTGCATTAGGAATGATAAAGGAATAGGCATAGGAGAAAGAGTACTTTATTGTGAGAGCAGCCAGGTCAATCTTATCTACTAACTTCGAGTTGATGAAGTGAAAGCCCAACTTATGATTTAGATCATGTCAAATGGGGCTAGCACGGGAACATAACTCGATCACTATGACCTCTTCCTCTTGACCCTCACTAGAACTCATCTCATTGGAAATCACCTCGTTGGAGCCACGACCTGAGGAGGTTGCATCTCCACTTTTTTTAGACGGATGTGAAGTAGAAGAAGATTACCTTCTAAGAATCCCTCGGCCATTTGCTCGACCACTATCTTAGGGTGCGCGGTTTGTTTAATGTTGGTCATCCTGCATTCCTGAAAATCATCATACTATTGACAACAATTGAGATCTTCCACAAATAAACAACTTCTCCCTCAATACTTAATGTACGGGGTAGAGGATCACTCATAACTAGTTCACGATTCGTCAGATGCCTCGTAAATAGGGAAGGAATAAGGGATGATTTTGGGTTCCCTATACTTATTCATAAGAGAAAGTACACGAACCCGACCGTCGACCTTGTCCGGAGATTATGGAGTATAGGGCTAAATGACTTCCATTAAAGGGGTTCGCTCAATGAGGAGACCGATAATAGTATAATTTACTCTAATATACAAGGGATAAATTAGGAAGAATATGCATACCTGAGATGGAGGTGTGTTTGAAGTCTTTAAGTTTTAACTCCCATATATTTGAAAATGAGAGGGAAAGATTAAAGGTGACTTTGAGTATTCAAGTCAAGGGGCGATAATGAATGATTGAATGTTCTTAGTCCCCCTTATAGAAAGAATGGGGAGGATGCAATGACTCAGTACATTCCCTTGAGGTGATAGATCCACACGACGCATTGCACATGACAAGAAGAAGAAGATCTCCTAGGAACCCTAATGAAGGAAAGTCACGAGGAGCACCTCACCTCAATCAGTAAACATGGCACCTAGCCCGTTTGCTATTAGACTGTCTGGTATACCTTTAACCCTCAAAGGGATAAGGTGTATCAGGCACATCCCCTAGGCTGTCCGCTGTTACTTTAGCCCCAAAGTCATCTAAGTGCAGCAATTGGGTTGTCTTCTCAAGGGTTTGTCAAGCACGACCTTAGGTCGTTCGCTACACCTTTAGCCCCCAAAGCGATGAGGTCGTCTTAATGTGGCCATTAGGCTATCCACTACACCTTTAGCCCTAATAGGGTAAAGTCTATTAGGCATGACCCTTAGGCCATTTGCCCCACCTTTATCCCCTGGTGGCTAAGGTTGTCTAAGTGCGACCATTAGGCCATTCACTGCACCTTTAGCCCCCAAGGAGCTGAGGTTATCCTAGCGCGACCATTAGGCCGTCCGCTGCACCTATAGCCCCTAGGGGGCGAAGGGCTAGCAGGCATGACCCTTAAGCTGTCTGCTCCACTTTTAGCCCCCAAAGAGCTAAGATTGAATTGGCACAACATTTAAGTTGTTCCCCCACCTTTAGCCCCAAGGGGCTAAAGTTGTTTTAGCACGACTCTAGGCCATCCGCTATACCTTTAACCCTCAAGAGACTAAAGTCAACTTAGCACGACCATTGGACCATCCGCTCTACCCTCATCTCCCAAGTGGCTAAGTGCTGTCAAGCACAACCCCTACGTAGTCCGCTCCACCTTTAGCCTCCAAAGGGCTAAGGTCGTCTAAGTATGGCATTTAGGCCGTTTGGCCCACCTTTAGCCCCAAGCGACTAAGGTTGTCTTAGCACGCCCCTAGGCCATCCGTTATACCGTTAATTCCCGCGAGGGGCTGAAGTCATCCTCGTGCGCGCATTAGGCCATCGTGCGCGCATTAGACCATCTGCTACACCTTTAGCCCCCAAAGGACTAAGGTCTATCAAGCATGGTCGTTTTCCTATCCGCTATACCTTTAGCCTCCAAGGGCCCAAGGTTTATTAAGCATGACCTATAGACCATCCCCTCATTCGCTAAATCTTTAGCCCGAAAGGGGCTAAACTCTATTAAGCACGACCTCAAGGGGTTGCGGCCGTCTTAGCACAACCATTAGGCCATCGATTGCACCTTCATCCCCCAAGGGGCTAAGGCATGTCAAGTATAGCCGTAGGAATGTCTGCAACATCTTTAGCCCCAGGGGTAGCTAAGGGTCCCTGGATGCAGTCTCGAAAGGGCATTACTGTTTATAGTATCAGTAAAGACACATAAAAAGCCACAGGTAGGAGAAGAATGTGCAATTCAACAAAGTCTCTTTCATTAAAACTAGTCTAGGATACATACATTGTAACGTATGTGCACACTAAAAAAAGAAGAGAAGAAGAGAAAGAAGGGGTGTCGTTTGACCCAACATTCTCCTCGAATGCGGCCAAAGGCTCAACCACTAATGGTTGGCAAAAAGACAATAGTTGTGTTTTGTGGATGTCGAACCAGGCTTCGAATGAGTACCATTTGAGGTCTTCCAGGGCTGACTTCAGAACCTCGGCCATGATCCCAAGAAGAATGCCTAGCTCCTCTGCATCATTTGTTACCATGGTATAAAACATTGCCTAGACAATCTTAGGGACGTCTACCTCCTAGGCCATCTCCTCTGCATCCTCCTTGTTGAAGGATAGGCAGATCATTTCTAGTCAGCAAGCAACAACTTGCAAGACGAGAGGAGGC
Organism: Carnegiea gigantea; assembly: GCA_029747015.1. NCBI lineage: Eukaryota > Viridiplantae > Streptophyta > Magnoliopsida > Caryophyllales > Cactaceae > Carnegiea > Carnegiea gigantea. The sequence continues at coordinate 325,427 of JAKOGI010000372.1, forward strand.
ACATTTTCGACTAGCTTCTAGTAATTGAAGCTTTCTCGTACGTGGACTTTCATCATAGAAGTGTTTTGCAATTGGGGAGAACCATGATTTCAATTAGCAAATCTTCTGAAGACAAGAAAGGGGTGAAATGAGGATTCACCCCCTTTCGGGTCAATTTATACAAGGGGAAAGGGTCCTCAACATAAAGAGGGAGCATTAAATGACTAGGGAAAGTCCAATCGTCAGCAAGGTAATTGATGACTTTGGCATGCAAACCCTCTACCTTGAGAAAATACGCATTGCGGAGAATAAAAAAATTACAGTATACTAATGAAGATTAGAAGAATGTATTCTCCACATTTTGCCTCACGAGGGGAAAAACGTGAGGGGCTAAAATGGTTTAGAAAAAAGTCAATGATAGTCCACGTGGCCCAGTCAGCAGAAGGCTGCTTTCCCTCAAGGGATCTACGCCAGGAAGAGGCCCAAAGACAATTATCAAGAGATGCAACGACCTATTTGGACAGTGATGGATCACAACCAAACGCCTTTGAAGGTTTTTGAAGTTACTATTTTACCATCCATATAGTGATCTATAAATAGTCACCTACGCACCTGAAAAGGGACACTTATTACTACACACATCTGCTGGTTCTGGAGGAAATCATCACAACTATCAGACTATCATTGAAACGGATCCCAAGATCCAATCTTTATTCCAAGATCCAATCTTTATTTTTTTTTCTTGTCCTTTCCTTTTTTTTTGTTTCGGGAAGTTTGACTTGACTACCGGAGGGTTATTTCTGAGGTCAATTTCAGGGACTGCCTTTTTTATAGGAAGATCGAGAGCAGCCCAGTCTGGCACTTTTACCGGCAAATAAGTCCACTCTCTTGCCACCTCAACATCAAGAAAACTCTATGCAAAAGCATATTAAAAAGGGCATATGAAAAACTTTCAACTATTTAATCGATAAATACCCATTTTGGATATTATCAAAGGGCTATAGCAAGTATTTAGGGAGACATTTATGCATTCTGGTTACTTGATGCCCTTTTTATCGCTTTTATACCATGTTCTTACATATTTGATTGAATGAACCTGAGTTTGCAACATTGATGATAGATTTTAAGGCTTTGGAGATCAAAAGATAGAAGCTTAGGAGGCCAAACAATACCCCACAAGGATAGATTGTGGCTACCTAGAGAACTATGGGCTGGGAGGTTAGGGAAAGAAGTACGGAAAAAGAACCGAAGAAAATGTTGGGGCAGAGCATGCCACGACCAACTTGTGAGAAAAGACATGACCGTGGTGGCTACCATAGCTAGCCCGTGGTCACGTGCACTACCATGTCAGAGTTGTTTGGCATGAATGTTTGGTTTTTGCCATTTACATCCCATGTTCTGTTTTATGAGGCATGTTTGAAGGCATCATTTGACATCCATGCGCCATAGTTGAGTATGCTTAGGCTCTATTAGAGTGACGGACAGCAAGGAGCGGGAGATTCAAAGGAAGTGGGATCGGGCATGCAATCGACGGATGCAAGCACAGATTCGATTATAGGCTTATAGCAAATTTTTTACTACCTGATCGACCCACAAGCATACGGGGTTTAGTGTTGTAGTACACAAAGACTAGGTCAATTATTGGACTATAGTCCCTCAAGATAGGCTTAGTTAATCAAGATTTGAAATTAAAATTAAACTATACCATCTATTTTGATGGATAAATAATCAAGAAATTAAGCAAATCAAGAAATCAAAGTACTTCTTCCTCATTTGGTTGTTTCAAAACCGATAATTAAAGTATCATAACCATTTTTCAAAGTCAAGTGACATACTTAAATATACCAATTGTCGTTTGTCAGGGGATCTTGGTTAGTCTAACTGCATTGGGGCTGGGATTATCATTTTGGTGGATATTTCTTAGTCAATGATTCTTTCTCAAGATCTCACTCAATCAAGTCAAATCATATGGTTCCAGTGTTGGATTTCACTTTTTTACTCCTTCATCCAATATCTAATAAATGCAAGAAAGTGAAACATGCCGATAAATTCTAAAATGAATTATTATCATATACCTCCCTCCATATTTAGGTAAATCTTATTTATAACCCACTATTTTTAGAATTATTATTTAACCCTCTCAACTTAAAAATTGTTATAAGATACACTTTAGTTTTTATACTTTAATCCACGGGACCTATAAATTTTTCATTAAAAAATAAGGTCGTATGATAATAGTTTTTAAAATAAGGGGGTTGATTAATAATTCTAAAAATAGTGTGTTACAAATAAGATGTATCTAAATGTGGAGGAGGGTATATGATATTAAGGGTGATGATATGTGTCTTGCTGCAAGGCACTCTTAAATATCTTGTCCTAACTCAAATTAATATGTTTCATGATTTAAAATTACCATATTTTTAATAATTACAACTTATTATGTGTTATAAAGATTTAATATCTGTCGGTTGTGCTAATAAATACAAATTGACACCCTAACCGGATCAACCTCATCGGCGAAGGCATATCATATGTATGATTTTGTAAATGTAAAAAATTATATATAAAATGATGATTTTACATAATTTATAAGTTTTGACACCCTTCCACTATTCAATTATACCATTTTCCAATTTAATATATGATAATATGCATTTTAAGTGAAAATAAGACCCTTAAAAAATATCTTACAGTAAGATACTTATCATTTTGTATGATGCTAATTCATTCTAAAATAGCAAAGAAATCAACTATGGATTAAAAAAATTAACAAATATTTGCATAAATCTAATATCAAACTAGTCAAATCTAACATGACTTAACAAAACTAAATTAACCAACCTAGAAAGCATTAAATCTAATATGAAAGAGAGAGAGAGACGAAGAAAGAATTTGCCCAACCTGAACACATGGTTGAATATGTTGATTGGAAGTCTCGCTCCCTCATGAATCTCCCGCCCCTTTTCCTCTCCCGCACTCTAATGGAGCCTAAGCTTACTCGAATATGGTGAATCGATGCCAAATGATGCCTATAAACATGTCTCATAAAGTAGAAAATGGGAGCAATTGCATAAACCGAGTATAAACCAAAGAACCATGCGAAAACAAATCTGGCATGAGCCATGCCTGCCACCATGGTCGTGCCCTCCACCACGGGTTGACCATGGTTGCTTTACCATGGGTTTTTCTTTCACCTGTTCTCCCCGCTTCTTCCTCTAAGTTCCTAGACCGTGGTTCTGGCCACAGTCTGTTCACGTAGGCTGTTGTTTGGATATCTTAAGCTTCTATCTTTTGATCTCCAAGGCTTCAAAAGTTATTGCTAACTTAGTAAACTCAATTAGTTTTATTCGATTAAATCTATAAAACCATACAAAACGCACTCGAGTATAAAAGCGATAAGAGGGGCATAACGTCAACTTAGAATGCACAAATATTCCCTAATTCTAGTTTTTTGCAAAATAATTGATGTTCACTCCCTAACCTTGATAAAAGTAAGTCAAATGATCAAGATAATATAGTGAGTAATGATATGTGTCTTGTCGCAAGTCACCATTAATGTCTTGCCTCATTTTAAATTAACATATTTTATAATTTAAAATTACCAAATTCTTAAGGCTTAAATATGCATCGGCTACACCGACGAAGTATTGAATGATACTTTCTATCGAATCAACCCTATCCGCGATGGCATATGATGTGTATATTTTAGAAATGTAGTTAATTATGAACAAAAAGATGATTTTACACAATTTATAAATTGTAATATGTTTCACTATTTGATTATATCATTTTTTTTGAATTTAAAAACATTGTAATATAATTTTTAGGCCAAAATAAGACACTTTAAAAGAGTTTTGTAGTAAGACATTTATTATTTTGCTAATATAGTTACACCCCCAAAGCAAACACTTTATTTGTAATGCCGAGACTATTGGCACATATTATTACGTGCAAAATGCGTATACATGGGGCCTGGATTTGAGCACTTTTTTTTATCGAAATAAACCCGGAAGGGTACTGACTTTCGTTCATCGCCAAAAAATTACGCCAAGTAACACTAGCAAGTTCGAAAACAAAATAAGGTCCATTCACAAGGCAACTTCTCTCCGGTGGGATTTTGAACTTGGAGCCTTGTATTTGTTCAATGAAAACGATAATGAAGACTCAGGTCACCCTAGACAGGGGGTGAATAGGTGATTACAGAAATTTTAAAAACAAAATTAAAAGCAAGAACAGAAATTAAAATGAGACAATACTCAAGGATATTTTAGTGAGGTTGGGCCTCAATCAGGCTTAGGTCTGCGCCTAGAGTTATCCAACTCTAAGATTCAACTCTCTACTTTTTTTTATTAAGGTGAATGCTTACAATATCTCAGAGTTACCTCACTCTAGAGATCCCAAGTACTTAAATCAACCTCTTGATGTAAGTATTGGGGAGTATTGACCTCACAGCAACTCCTAAGTTCACTCCTTAATAAAGAATTCTTCAATAGACTCACAACTTTTGATCACAATGTAATGCTCAGAGTCAATTTATAGATGTATAGCTTAATGTTCTTGCAACTTGTTTGGATGCTTGCTCCTCTTCATTTGGCCCCCTATTTATCGGCTTTAGTTGTCATGCACCAATTCTACCAAGAAACGAAATTCTGCCTAGAATATCTTGAAATTGTATTTCAGGTCCTTGAAATTTGGTCAGCAGATTCTGATTTGATTTTCTTGCAATCTTTGTCATGATTTTTGTTGATATGAAGCTGCATAATATCTTTTCCTTACTATTGCAAAATATTACAGATATTCATTCTAGAATAAGGATGATGTTGCTTATTTTGACTCAAATCATATCATATCATTTTTACCTAGTAAGTATCATGGGTTAAAAGCCTAGTGCACAAGCATCCCGAGTTCATGCAGGATTCGGGGAAGGACCTCATCCCAAGGGGTGAATTATAGGCAACCTAACCTAACTTTGTCAGTGACTGATTTCAAGGCTCGAGGTTGTGACCTTTTGATCACATGGAAACAACCTTACCGTTACTCCAAGGCTCCCCTTCAAATTTTGGATTAGCTAAATATTTTCCTTAATTAACTTCCCAATGAATGAATCAAATAAAATAACACATACCTTCTCCATAAACATCCATATGTCTTTCTTGGTATAAATAGGCTGCTTTATTATGCTCATTTCAAATTTGCCAACTACTTAAACGTCATTATTTGGATTCATTTGATTCATAATTAATTCAATCCTTTTTGTCTTTTATCAAAATATCATCCAACTTATTTTAAGTTTAGGAGCAACTCGACAATCTCCCCCTTTTTAATAAAAGACAAAATCTAACTTGAATAATTAAAATGCTTACAGTGATCTTACCATTTGAACTTACTAATCCATATTTCTCCCCCTTTTGTTATTTCATCAAAAAGGTAAGATATGAAGGATTGTAGAATGTCATTATAGATTAATAGCATGACTCCATATTAATATAACACTCATAAATATAAAAACGAACTTACATGTCAATAATTCTTCGGAGACATTAATATATTAGAATGTCAATATTTCAAAACTCTTTACATCTCCCCCTTTCAAAAATGATTGAACTATATGATACTTTATCATAAGTAATCAAACTATTTTCTCCTCTCTTTGATGCAATAATTAGAACATACAAATCGAGGATAGAAACAAGAGATAAGTACCATTGGCGATTATATCTCCCCCTTAATTCATGCCTACATCATTATAACATAATTTATACACTAGTGGCATATTCCCCCCCTGCAGAAATAATTTAAGCATATAATATCAATCTTGGGGACATGGGTTAACCCGAATGTAGAGGATATGAAAAGATATCACAATTCAAATTATTTATCTTCCCCTTCTTAAATTAATTATAAGACATATAAAAGTGCAAACAATCTAGGATAAATTATATTTTTCCTTTCTTAAAATAGTTATTTAGGAAGACACAAAGAGCATGTGAATTCTCATAGATAAAGAATCGTATCAGTTTGTCCAAGCATGCATAATAGCGTCAAGGTCTAGTGTGTGAAAAAATATTATGTACGCATACAAATGTTAGAGCTTCATTTTATTATTATTATTATTTTTTTTGACATGAGTAGTTGAGGAAGAACACGATGGCTAGGAACTTTAAAGATTGAATTCGAACACTTAAGGTCAGGACTTGGAAAGGATTTTGTCAATATTTTCTCAATGTCTAAGTAGGAAGGTGTGAGATGGAAATTTGTTCAGGTTGATTTTGAGATGAAGAACAGGTGGTCACCCTTTATTTATGCATGTGTAATGGCAACATAACAAAGAACAAAAAAGATTAAAAAATCCAAAAATATTGACTCCACAGTGAAATTCAATATCATTTTCTCCAAGATTAGAATGGTGAAAAGATAAATCAAGATTGCATTTGTCCTTAGTTTGTGAAACTTTTGTCAGAAGCAAGATCTTTAATTATTTGATTAACTTTTTTTTTTTTGGTTGCTCAGTCATCAAGTACTCTTACAAAATTAACTTAAACATTTCTCAAAGTACTTTTGAAAAATTTGGGTCCCTTAGTGTCTACCATATTAAGTGGTCTTGTTCCCTTTGAAATCCAAATCTGAATAATCTTTGGAGGTCGTTTTCTAAGTGGACATAAGTATGCAATATGACCTATTTTAGAACAATAATTACATGTTCTAACATCCTTTTTATATGGAGTAGACTTAGCAAAGAAATTCTTATAGGTATCCTTTTTGTTGGAGTGATTATATCCAATTCTCTCTTTGTTAAAGGATGCTCTTTGGGTATAAAGTAGCTTGTCCAAATTTTCTTGTCCTTATGTGAATTTTAAGATTATTTTGTGATTTTTACCACACTTGGCTTGCAATTCCATATTTTTATTTTCTAAACTCTTAACTTTATCATGAAGATCATTGCTTAGTTTTTCAAGAGCTACATTTGTTTGATTTAATTCTCGAAGATTTTTTTTTAAAATCTTTATATTTAGGTAGATATCTTCGTTCTAGCTTAGCGAAATTGACTAAGGCATTAATTAATTCTTCTTTAGAGCATTAATAGAGAGCTGATATATCTAGCTTATCAGTACTTTTGTACTCAGATCTTTGATCGTCTTGTACTTCCTTAGCCATGAGATAGATGTTGGCATTGTGTTCTTCATCACTTTCATTGTTACTTGTGTCGCTATCGCTCCAAGCTGCGATCATTGCTCTCTTGTTATCTTTCTTTTTAAATCTCTGTGATTCTCCCATCTTTTGGATTAGTAGACAATCCTTTAACAAATGTCCTGCCATACCATATCCATAATAAGAACTAACATTAGTATTGTCTTTATAAAAAAAACTTACCTTTGGACGATTTTCCATTTCCTTTATGAAAAAACATTAGTATTGAATTTTTTCTTTAGCCCCATTTTGTTAAGGCCTCACACAGTCAATGAGAATGCCTCTTCATCATTGTCGTTGGATTCTTCTTCCTCATAAGTTCAATCTTCTTGGATAGCTGTTAGTGGTATTCCTTTCTTTGAGCTTTCTGCTTTGTCTTCTTTGAGATGAATCTCACGTGTCAAGAGTTTTCCCAGAAGATCATCCAATTCTAACTTCTTGAGATCTTGAGCTTCTTCGATTACTGTAACTTTCGGTCCCCATTTGTTCTTTGGAATGCATCCAAGAATCTTTCTCACCATTTCTTCATTTATATAAGTATTACCAAGCAATTTCAGGTTATTAGTGATGTCAGTGGATTGAGTAAACATATCTTTTATCGATTCATCTGATTATATTTTCAATAGTTCACATTGATGTATGAACATATTTATTTTAGTTTCGCAGACTTGGTTCGTCCCTTCATATGTAACAATCAGTTTGTTCCAGATCTACTGAGTTGTATCACATGCAGAAATACACTTATATTCGTTAACATCTAAACCACAATGAAGAATATGCTTAGCTCTTGAAATCTTGGTAAGTTTATATCAGTTAGCACTAGTATATTGATCTTTTGGTTTGTCAATGAATTCTCCCATGTCATTTTTAACATTAGGAATAGATTAAGGTCCATCACTCCATTGTTCACAATTTTCCATAATTCCATATTAGTAGATTTAATAAAAATTTACATAGCATTTTTCTAATAAGAAAAGTTTGTTCCTTTAAATAAGGGGGGTCAAACAGTAGAGCGTCCTTCAATATTGACATCTTCTAAAAAGTCATGATCGTCACCTACTTGACTGTCAAGTCAAAAGAAGTGTGGGATTGACTCTAATACTTATTGAAGACTCAGATTATCCTAGATGGGGGTGAATAGAGTAATCACAGAAATTTTAAAAACAAAATTGAAAGCAAGAATAGAAATTAAAATGAGACAATACTGAAGGATATTTTAACGAGGTTGGATCTCAATCAAGCTTAGATCCCCGCCAAGAGTTATCCAACTCTAGTATTCAACTCTCTACTTCTTTTATTAAGATGAACACTCACAATCTCTTAGAGCTACCTCACTCTAAAGATTCCAAGTACTTAAATTAACCTCTTGATTTAAGTATGGGGGAGTTGTAACCTCACACCAACTCCTAGGTTCACTCCTTAATAAAGAATTCCTCAATACACTCATAACTTTTGATCACAATGTAATGCTCAGAGTTAGTTCACAAATATGTAGCTTAATGTTCTTGCAACATGCTTGGATGCTTGCTCCCCTTCATTTAGCCTCTATTTATGGGCTTTAGTTGTTGTGCACCAATTCTGTCAAAAAAGAAAATTCTACCCAGAATATCTTTAAATCGCATTTCAGGCCCTTGAAATCTGGTCAGCAGATTCTGATTTGATTTTCTTGCAATCTTTGCCAAGATTTGTGTTGATATGAAGCTGCATAATATCTTTTTCTTGCTATTGCAAAATATTACAGATATTCATTCTAGAATCATGGGATAATGTCACTTAATTTGACTCAAATCATATCGTATCATTTTTACATGGTAAGTATCATGGGTTAGAAGCATATTTATCATGTGAAGATAAAATCATAACAAATCAATTAATTTGATTCATCAAAATTTGAAATTCAAATTTTGGATTAGAGAAATAATTTTCTTGATTAACTTCCAAATTAATGAATCAAATAAAATCATACATATCTTCTCCATAAACATCCACATAATTTTTCTTGTTATAAATGGGTTGCTTTATTATGCTCATTTCAAATTTGCCAACTATTTAAACGTCATTACTTGGATTCATTTGGTTCATAATTAATTCAATCCTCTTTGTTTTTCATCAAAATGTCATCCAACTTATTTTAAGTTTAGGAGTAGCTCAACAGATAATTTGTTCATTAGTGCTATATATATAGGATATAGATTTCTTGATATATTATATTAAATTATTTTGTATAGGATACAGATTTCTTGATATATTATGTTAAATTAACATGTATATTTTAGTTGTTGTTTAAGAAATTTTGTAAGAAAATTGCATTCAATCTACTCCTTCGATCACTATCAGAAATTTCAAACAAGACATTTGTTAGTTTCCCTTCCCTCCCTTTTGTACAAAATTTTTTGAAAATGCTATT
>JAKOGI010000372.1:340000-350000 GCA_029747015.1 Carnegiea gigantea
ACAAGTGATCATTTAGCCAAGGAATGACCTAAAAGATGTGCCATACAGCCTAATATGATAATAGTGTTACATAAATACTTGATACGTGGCTACTTATGAGTAATATTGCCTGTAAATGGTTTTGTTTTAAGGACTGAAGGAACACCCACTGAGTATATGGTGGCTCACTCCATTTCCTTTCCCCTTTTTCCCAGGTGATGAATGAATGATCGTGCATGCTACTGACATAGGGTTGTTAGTTGTTGCTTGAAAGTGTCTTTTGTGAAGCTGCATTTTGTGAAGCCGCTTGTTTCCTTTTTTTGGTTAAAGAAAAGTTCGAAGCAAGCATGTAGTTGGCTCTGGGTCGGGTCACGATCTATGTAAATTATTATTTGAACAAGTGTTTGTAACGGCATAAGCCTCAACTCCGAGTGTGTGACTCGTGGGGAAACTCCTAGTTTCTTTTGAGTTTTGTTGTAATGTCACCAGGTACCCCTTAAGTTCACAATGAAATTTATGAATGTTGTAATTATAGGTGGAACTCTTGAAATTTTGTTACAGAATTCCCTAACTAACTTAAAGTTAGGTTGAATCTTTAAAGAAGTCTCTAGTCATGTTAGCCTTAGAGGTCTCTCTCTCAGGGGACCCTGACAGTGTGACACCTTTCGAGGGTAGAGGGGTGCTACAATGTATATATATATATATATATATATATATATATATATATATATATATATATATATATATGTACACATATACATGTATATATATACATATATATATATCTATATATATACACTACATATGATATAATATATATATATATATATATATATATATATATATTATATATATATATATATATAGATATATATATATATAATATATATTATATATATATATATATATATATATATATATATATATATATATATATATATATATATATATATATATATAATATATATATATATATATATATATATATATATATATATATATATATATATATATATATATATATATATATATAATATATATATATATATATATATATATATATATATATATATATATATATATATATATATATATATATATATATATATATATATATATATATATATGTGTGTGTGTGTGTGTGTGTGTGTGTATATATATATAATATATATATAATATATATATATATAGATATATATAATATATATATATATATATATATATATATATATTATATATAAAGAAGAGAAAAAGAGGATAATATATATATAAATTAAAAAAGGGAGATCCCATTAGAAAGAGATAGAGTCAGTTGGAACATGCAAAATGTTTTTTTTTTTTTTGGGGGGGGGGGGGTGGGGGGGTGGAGGATGGCATGTCTTGTTCAATCTCATGGAAAGGTGATATTCAATTTCTTTATAAATTTATGGGAGGATTTTGGAAGCTTTTAAAAAGCTAGGCTAGAGCTAGTGGGATGGTCTATTACACGTACAATTAGCATATAATTTGGTGCCATCAAGTAATTGCAACAAGAATTATTGTAGTATTCGTTCCCTGAATATCACAAAACAAAGAGGCCGTGCTAGTGCTAGGCTCATGGTAGATTCAAAGTCTGTACTTGTCGATTTATATTCTACAAATACATTAATATTGTTTGTTAAATTCTTATTGTTTTACTAACCATTATATCTTTTAAAACTACAGTAACTACTTTAGGGGCAGCTTCTAAAGGTGTGAATATGGTGAGTCTTTTTTTTGCCTTTTGTTCTAAATTTCATATTCCTTCACACTTTATTGGCAGGACTATTAGTTTCTATATGGTGTGTAACTAGTCCTTTGAAGTGTTGCAATGCACAAGTATCTTTTTAATAGGGTATTTCTTATATTAAATGGAGAAATTACAACACTAATATAATTAAAATAGATTATTGTGACAGCCTCTCCACACTCTTTTGTAATGGATGGAGTTGTATCTCCTACTTTGAGTGAAGTTATCAACTTCTTTTCGTCTCATTCTATTTGCACTGGATCAAATTGTTAAATTATTGTAAGATCAATCTACAAGAGGTGTCAATTCTTCAAATTCAAACTGTCATAATTGATGAATCTTCGACGAGAAAGCTATACAAGATTTGCAGATCTTCTTACAAGAGATTATATTATGAAGTAGCGATTAGTAAAAAATGAGTGTTCCGAAGGGTTTCAATTAGTTTTCTCTATTGAAGCATTTAGTTTGTTATTTTAGTAATAAAGTTGTTTGAATGTGATGTTTATTGTAGATATCGTATGACATTTGATTAACGAATTTATTTTTTATCTTAAGAAAATTATTGTTACTATATTTAAAAGTATATTATAATACATGTATTTGTTATAACTTCTCTAACTTTTTTTTATCATATTAAAAGGAGGAAAACGTCTATTATAAGCATTCTGAAGTCCTATTAGACATACTACTATTTATTATTACTAGTCTGGCTCCCTGCAAAAGTACGGAGCATGTTTAAATGGACAGTTGATGGTTATATATGTTATCAAAAAAATAAATGGATAGTTGATGTGGACATAATTAATAGTATAAGTCAGTGAAGAACGAAAAAAATAAATATACAACAACTTCGTGCATAAACAATATGATTAATAATTGAAAACTATATCACTATGGAAGAAGTTCATATAAGTATGATTGACATATTAGGTAGTAAATTTGATACAAAGCACGCTAAATAGGATGATGATAAGTTAAGCAATGACACCAGTGATGAAGAATCCACCTCTTTCTCTTAAACTTGAAACAAACATTAAGATTTAGTGATAATTTGATTAACAATGATAGAAGGGAATTTTATATATAAACATTATATACCTGGTGTACGTAACATTAGTACGTCGTATGTAATGGACCTCTTCCTCTCAATTGACTGGCACAATAAAAGCGATAGGAGCTTCTACTTCATGCCGGCGTGGAGGCTCTAGTATGAAAATCCAAGGTTTTCCTATGTAATCATCTATAATTGCATAGAGCGACAGATGACTATATGGCTGTGGACAATAGTAACACGGGTTAGGAAACGATGGAACAATAACTTGGGTGAACATGATAAGGAGTGACAATGAGAATCCCTGAGCTGCATACATATCCAACTGTGTAGCGATCGTATGTAAAAGAATTCAAGCATCCTCATGAAGAGCAGTGAACTCTTTACAACCTGTAATATCTTGTAACATAACTCTGAAGATGAGCCTGTATTTTTGAATTAAAAAGGGTAGTTACACTTATGAAAACAAAAATTTGGGAAAGCATAATAGACTATGAAACAATAGAGAATCATAGAAGCGAATCTGTTCCGAGTCAAACTTGGTGATCGGCATGTGCAGTACGGTACATTAAGTGCGAATACATAAGTGTGGACACTTTTGTTCCAATTAATGCAAGCATCGTAAAGCAGCGGATGGATTTCAGCAATATATGCAAAAATTCAGAAATATCTAACCCGGATATAATAAAATATGAAAATTATGTGATATTGAATGAATGTATGTAAGCATAAGGAACAGTTGTTGAATAAAAGTTTAGCTTACATTTGATGCAGTAGCATATTCATATAATCTAATCCACTTAGCTGCAAATAATTTCTCTAGATGGCACAAGTGTAATGTTCTCATACGCATGAAATCGAAATGCTTCATCACACCTGAAGTGCCAGAGAACCTAATGCATACATGAAAAGTAACACGTGTGAGAGCAAGTGTATATAAGGCGTATAGAATTAGAAAACCTAAATTAATGTAACATATTGTGTGTACCATCCTTTAAAGTCTTCTGTGGCTTCAATATCTGAGTTTATCAACAATCTACTAACGAGCAAAGTAGAAACCGATATTCCTACAGTTATATTGTAGGAGAGAAAATGTATTACTGAAATATACAATCAGAGTAATGAAAATTATACAGTTTTGTGAATGACATTATATCAAGTGGACGTAAAATTACCTTCATAATTTCCAATGTGCACTCTGGAAGCAAGAAGTATATTTTTAGCGGTCAAATGTTACTGAATATAGGTGCCTTCAACTTCCACAAAATCTCCCCATAAAGTCAGTCTCAATGGGTGCATTCTACACAGATGCATCATATGTACTAATCTTTATACAATTGAAATTTAACAATAAATCTTTACAAATCTTAACTAATCACAATACATACTGCATGTCACAAAGTAATAATTTTCGCCGTACAGTGCCTCTATCTCTGGTCCTTTCCAAAGGATATATAGCTACTACCATCCCTATGACGTGTATAGAACAACAGGGAATGAAAACACTGTAAAGAATACAGAAGAAATGTATGCATAAATTTAGATAGCAAACTTGACTGTGTGAACAATACGTACCAACAACATTATCAGGTGTTCGAAGACATCGAGGGATCTCAGTGAATGACAGAAAAGGAGGTCGGTGCTGGTAGGGAATAGCCTGACATTCTTCAATGACGCAAAGAAGTGCTGTTCTCGACGTGAAAACCACTTTGTAAAGGTTGGTCACCACATTCCGTTCGCCATCTGTAGCAGCATCAACTGAGAGTTTGGATATGTGATCAAACTTACTAGCACTGAGTATGGACCTCCATCGAGTAATATCGGTATCGCCTTCTATGATGCCAAATATCTCATTACACTATACAATAATGAAATGCATTCATAAGCATCATTCATGTATATGATGAGGACTTTATTGAGCACACTAATCCAATACCTGGTAGTCCATAAATATAACTTTCCATGCTGTCCGTCACCCATAGACTCGAACGGACATTACTCGCATGAGCCGAACTATCAATGTTACAGATCTATTATAAGGGTTGATGGCACATATAGGCATAAATGTAGCTGCTGCAGATGCCATGTCTGTAATCTTAAAGAAATTAAAGTAGATAGTATGGTATGATAATAAAGCAATGACCACAAAGTATTTATGAAAGGAAGTACATTACTGTAAATTACACAATTGTTGTATGTCACGGGTTCGAGCCGTGGAATCAGCTACTGACAAAGTCAGGTTAGGCTGCCTACAATTCACCCCTTGGGGTGCGGCCTTTCCTCGGACCCTGTATGAACGCAGGATGTTGGTGCACTGGGCTGCCCTTGTATGATTGAAAATAGGTTAACTAAGCAGATAGACTGTAATAGGTGAAATGAATAAACTGCACGCTAAAATAATCTCCAAATGGTTCAATACATCCCTATACACAACATTTTTTGTAACATCTACTGGAACTCCTCTCTTATTACAAAGCAGCACTTTTAAGCCAGAAGGGGACGAAACACGTGATAGTGCAACATAAAGTTGACCGTGGCTGAACACGGGTCTTGGAAGGTATACACCAACTTTATTCAAAGTTTGCCCCTGACTTTTTTTTATTGTCATTGCAAACGCCAGTTTTAGAGGGAACTGTCGTCTTCTGAGCTGTAGATCTGGAAGATTAAATGGTGTTAAATTGATTCTGGGTATTAGGACAGTGTCTCTAACTTTTGAGCCAGATATTACTTTGGCCTAAATCACTCTATTGCCCAGCTTACTGACAACCAAGCGAGTACCATTACACAACCCAATTGACTGATTCAAATTCCTTAATAATATAGCCGGAGCACTGACTTTAAGATCCAAACAATGATTTGGCAATCCAGAAATCTTTAAGGAATGCAGTAAATTAAGGGGTTCCATGTCACTGAAATGACCACAATCATTAGCGTTTGAAAGACTATCACAACTTAAATAGCTCTTCACATCTCCAAGAAGCATGGACAACATGATTGTGTTTATTTCATCGACATCATCATTTGTTGGTGCAAGAATCCCTCTTTCTGGAAGATATGACCAATCTTCATACTTAGTAGCAAAATCAGGGTAAATTGATGTGATCAAATTGTGCACACCATTGTCATCATTCCGTATGAGGAATTCTTCCGGTGTCTTAATCGAATTAGGCTATCCATCATCTGAAATAGCAATTTATTGTACTTCACCATCTCCAATTTGTAATCCATCTAGCAAATTCCTCTATAATGTGCATGGTCTCGTTGGGTTCATCTATTTGTTACAGCCTCATGTTTATATGCAAGTGCAAAATACTACATTCATTCCAGAATATTGCGCGATGTATCGTAGCCGTAACGATAGATTCACGACTCCCGTGTGCAATCACAAGAAGTATCTGTCTGAAATCTCCCCAAGAAGGACCAGTTTTCCGCCAAAAGCATTCTGATTATTACATACATCCCTGAGGTGACGATCAACGACTTCAAATGCTAAACGATTCATCATTGGTGCTTCATCCCACACAATCAACGTTGTTTCATGGATAAGATCTGCACGTTCAGACCTTTTATCGAAGTAACAAAGTGACGTTTCATTAGGCTGTAAGGGTATTTTAAACACTGAATGCGTTGTTTTCCCTCCGGGTAACAATAAAAAGGCAATTCCCGATAATGCTACGGTAAGGACAATATGTTTGTCTGATCAGAACTTGGAGATTATAGTATTCCATAGATATGTCTTTCCCGTGCCTCCACTACCATATATGAAGAACAACCTCCCTTCACCTCTGTTATAAGTATCGAATACTAATATGTATGCATGATACTGGTCTGAGTTTAACCCTCTTACAAAACTTTCAAATCTTGATGTTTCCAGAGTTGTATCATAATCAAGTTCATCAATAATAAGCCGATTTGTTGCGTGAACTGCAGCTTCGATAGAAGGGAGTGGCATTGGAGGGAAATTTCGTAGCGATCGTCCATTCCTATTCAAGATACGTTCTATCTCAAGTAGGCCAAGATTCTGGAGCTCAGTAGATGGTAAATCCATATATGGCATTCTTGTTTGCCATCGTACGGTATGTAGCAGGTCACCTGTTAGGTGCGCCCAATGTGCATCCCACAACTGCACTGGATCAGCAATCTTAGAGAACATTAACATGGAACAAAACACATTTCGTAGTTGCACACCTGAAGCCCAGGTTGATGCTTCAGATAATGCAGCATGCCATTCACCATCATCATCAAGCAAACCCAGTGCCATGCATGCTGACTTAAATATTGGGTGTTGGACACCACGTATGGTGCGAATATCCTCAAAAGAAGTTGCTCTACAAATCTTTGTAAGAAGCATTCTCAGGTAATATCGTTCACCACAGTTTGGATGTGCAAACGGAAGTCGACCAATTGAAGAACCTTTTTGATGGACCGTCCAGCTTCTAGAAGAATGATTCCATACCCATTGTGTGGGGAAGTTCAGATACGTGGTCTGTCAAGCTTGTGGGTACTTCTTATTTGCTTCAAACCACATTGTTAACATTGTTCGCTGTGCTTCTGGTTCATTAACAATACGAAAGAGATCCTCTCTGTCGCTGAACATAACTAATTATTCTCCAGGCAAATGGTATTGAAGTTTTTGGACAGAAGAATATTGATGTTGTAAGTTGAACTCAAAAATTCGCCAGCATGACTCCACTGCAGATACATAGCAACAATCCAAATACTCCTGAATTGCATCCCCTTTTCTGTGTGGCCGAGATTGCTCACTGTTACGATGTGTTGTATTGCCTTCAATGACAATAGTATCACGATCATGTCCCTTATGTACATACTTATATAAGTATTTGATCACACTACAGACAGCTACGCACTCGATGTTTATGTGAGCTTCATATTTTACACATAGATCTCTATTGTATGGGACCACCCTTGGTTAGCAATCTCTCGTCCATTCACGACCACTTGTTGGGGTGTGCGCCGCCAGCGGAATTGAGCAAAGCCATGCTCATCAAATGTTGTTTGGGTACAAAATCTTTTTGGATAACATTTTAAACATTTCCCGTCAATCAAACATGATACACACGGGCCATGTATCATGAATCGTGTAACAGTATCATATGATAGAGGATCCATAACTTGATCAGGAATTTCAACACTAATTAGCCTATCAACATCTTCTGGGCATGTGGGCTTATCTTCCGGTGCCACTGTTAAGAGAATATGAGCATGGGGAAGGCCACGCTTCTGAAATTCAACAACATATACTTCTCTAAAAGATAAAGTGGGGGTTATTAGTACATTGAATGTTTTTATGAGGTAAACTACTGTATTTTACAATGGAAGCAACTCACCAGCAATGACTGTTCCAAAGATCTTTTTCGTCTTAAAATCATCGAGCAGTTGTCGTAACTTAATTCTGAATACTCAAGTTATTAGATCTGGTCTGTCCTCTGATCGTTGACCAGGTAATAACTCGTTAGTGATTTCAGGCCAACTTGGATTACATGTGAATGTCACGAAGAAATCAGGAGGCCCCAGAGCATGACAAATTGCAATTGAATCTTGATAATGCTGCATCGTATAACATGGTCGTCCAGTGAAAGAAGATGGTAGAATATATATCTGCCCTATTGATTCTGCATTGACGTCACCTGCGTTGAGTGCATCTTAAATGCCACCGTACAACTCCGCAGGCGACCTTGATGGTTTTCGAACCACGTAAGCCTATATTGCTCAATGGTAGCCCATACATCTACGTAGAATTGTTGGTCCCATCGATAACTCTGTTTAATAACCATGAATTCATCTAGTCGGTCTTGGATGCGAAATGCATAAAATTTCCTCATTGATACCGTTGATCTTGATGTACTGGAGTTAGTCATTCTTGGGATGTCTGCACTCCATCCATCAGTGTCGTACGGAAACAACAGGAGATAGTGTAAAGGCATGTATGATGGATGATGCTCATTTATCCTCTATAAGGTTCCATCCCTTGTTTAAAGAATGACATGTCGCGGTCCAAAGTGCTCAGTTCCATCCCCAACTATTAGTCATGCGACCTCTTTTGCGGTGGGTCTAATATATTGTTGGCCCCCTTTGGCCTAGATGATGCGAATTCGTAAATCAGGAACCTCGCCATGGTCATGTAACATGTCGCGAGCTCTTCTGAATACAGCGACATACTGATTAACTGAATCCAATATTTGTTTCAACTCTTACACAATGTCAGATGTAACATCAGAATGACCAGCTGCCTAAGTGCAGTCACTCGGTTTGACACTTCATTGCCAGTGTCGTAAATGTACAACTGCGCAAATGATGGGTGTAATCCAGATCGAGGGAGCAAGGACCCAAGTTTATGGTGGTTTCTACCATTTATCTGGAAAATATACGGGCTTCTACCATCATTGACATTGTTATCAATCCTTCCCCCCATGGAAGTGAATGAGAACATGGAGTTGTAAATTCTAATATTGTTAAGAAAATGTCGGTTTGACAGTACTGATTCGAGGTATGGATGTGATGATGGAAGTAAGGGCAGACTAACTTGTCCACTTTGACAACACAAATTGAATCTAGGATTTATGATACTACTATTTGTAACCCTTTCCTGTATCCACATAATAGCTCTACAATGTGGACATGTAGTCGTTCGCAGCCCAAAGTTTCATCGATTTGAGAATGAGTGTCTTCGACGGGGATGTGTCCATCTTGCAATGGTATTAGCAGAGCGAGCATGTGACTTATGATGGGCTGAGTTAGATAAACATAGGAATGTTTCAGAGGATTACCCATTAGGGTGGATGAGATTGTCACGTGTCCTGTGGACAGAGGTCTTATAGAGTATGCTATGTTGGATTGACGATTGTCATCATGACCAGCTCATTCATCTGATTGTGGGAATAAATTGTGTGTATTTAGAATGAGGTATTAAGTATATGGTAAAGATTAGAGCTTTAGAAAGGGCATTATTTTATAAAATTCAGGGCCAACATTACCAATGTTGTCAATGTTATGTGCTGAGATGGGATTTTGTTGCTCAGCCTGCTGTGCAAGATGTGTTGACTCCATTTGTTCCAAACGTAACAACATCGACCTGACTTGGCGCGCTCCCTTGCAAGCAAGCGACAACGGTGTGCCACCACATCAGCGCGTTCCATATGCCGCTGCTTGAACAATAATCATCACCGAGCATTCAATCTGGC
>JAKOGI010000372.1:357500-360000 GCA_029747015.1 Carnegiea gigantea
AGTTCTAGTTAGCCCAGCTAGAGATTCATTATTAGGCCTTAGTGATGGATAAAGCCAGCACAAGCACAGAAATTCCGTATAAAGAGTTATGAAAGATGCCCTTAGTAGGACATACCATAGATGCTAAATTAGAAAGCATATATGAAGGATTAGGAGAAATCCATAAATTAGTCTTAGAAAGGACTAAACCAACAAATGAACAAAGAATTGATCGGAAAAAGATAAAGTTCAATCCATCTTGTCACCCCACTAAACCAGGGTATCCATCCATTAGTAACATGGTTAGGATATTTTATTCCTTAGAAGAATTAGAACAGGAATATGACCAAGCCAACTCCGAAGAAGAAGAAGAGATTCTTCAGCGAATGGATGAACTCCAGTTACAGTGCAACATGGAGGCCTCGGGAGAATCCCAACCATTAATGATACCAGAATCAGCAGGATCTAGAAGTGGAGGACCTGAAGCTCATTCACAAACACAGACTAATTACGATAGTCAGATGGCTAGTAGTGATGACAAAGAAACACTACGGTATTGGTATAAGCACGAACTGACTAGGTCAAGATGAATAGGAGGAAGACACCTATTCCCACACCTAGGGCATGCATATCCCTTAACCAATGCAGGAGCTATGCTTAATATAGATTGTGTCACAAACACCGACGAAGTCATAAAAGACTGGGTTAAAGCTTTACTCATATACCAAGGTGTAACAAGGACGAAAGGAGACTCTTTTAAAACCTTCATCCACCTTACCATAAGTGAAAAGGTATACGATTGGTTTACAGCCCTTCCAGAAGAAACCAAAGTGCAATACCTAGGAGGTACCACAACAAATGATGCGAAAACCATCATTAATACTATTGAGAACGAAATTCAATGAGAATTTTTAGGAGAAGATTATGCTCAGCATCGCTTAGATGAAAAGCAAAAAAAGAAGCAAAAATATCTTACAATGCTTTACAATTTGCAAATATGCGACACCAATTATTTTGATGCTTATGTGTGCGAATTTGAAAAGTACTATTACAAAGCTGAAGTATCATCAGCAAACCAGAACTCGTTAAATTTCCATAATGACATGTTCTTCACCAAGCTACCATATCCATGGAGCGATTTGATATTTACCAGGTGGAAGGCAGTAGAGCAACCTGCAAGGACAGATACGTTAGGTGCACGTATTGAATTTGCCAGAATAACCTTGGCATACGAATGTGAAAAAGCATTCAAAAGGCGCAAGCTTCAGAAAGATCAAAAGAAGCTTAAATGCAAGGACCAAATGTATTTCCCGAGCAAATTTGGTTGGTAATCTAACAAGCCTAAAAAGAAAAAGAAATTCAATGCTAAGAAGAAAAAGGGTAAGCAGATTAAAAAATCTACAAAGCCTTTCAAAAAGAAGAAAAAATTCTTTAAGAAAAAGAATAAAAAAGAAACAACAAAACCTACCTCAAAGCAGATTCAGAAACAGGATTGCAGATGTTGGAACTGCAATGAAAAAGGTCACTTTGCTAATGAATGCCCTAAGCAAATACATTTTATCGGAACATACTCTAATGAGTTGTTTGGGCCAATTACAGGATACGAAGAAGTATCTCTCACGGATATTGAATCCTCAGACGAGATTATTGTCTTAACTTATTTGAGCAGTTCCGAAGATGAATAAGATGACGGAACATGAACAGAATAAGGAGGCAGAATCCTCAGGTATATACTCTAAAGAAATACTTTTTGATAGAAAAACATATCAAAAAATCATTAACAAAAACATGAAAATTGACCCTCATGAAGGATTTCGAAAAACTTATTTGGATATATTCAAAAGAAAGAATATTCAATATTTTGGTACTAACGTCCAGGAACAGCCTATACCAGGGCATATCGCAGTAGGACAAGTTGAACTGCCTTTAATTACATTGGAATAGTAAAATGCAAAATACGAAGTATTCTTGAGAAAGACCGACATAAAATCGGATATATCCATTTTGGAGCAGTACGCATCCATATCAAAGCTAGCTTTCAAAAAGGACTAGACACTCCTATCGTCATTACTCATGCATAACCGCATAGCTAATAAAGCAGAAACCTTGATCGGTGTCCTGAGAGGAAACCTTACGTATCAAAACCTAGGATTCACTACCTATCCAAGTTATGGAATTCCCATCAAAGATTTAGACACCTGTTGTGCCCCTAATCTTTGCTACAACTTCTAACAGACATACTTATCGGGAAGTCTGCACCATTTTTTTTTTTTATCTTCTACACATTGGTAAGTTACATGCTAAGTAACACCCATATGATTGACAAATTCCTCGATAAAGAAGAAATCGAGATTGACGATATCTTCTCTGATATATGTGAAGTCCAAAACATTTCGCACAACTTCATCCCAAGAATACAGCCTAATTAGGATATAGATATCCAGCCAAAACCTTTAAGAGACAGATGGCTTAGATTCCCTCGAAGATATTCAGTTGATGGACCATTCCTTCGGTTCCATCC
>JAKOGI010000372.1:365000-400000 GCA_029747015.1 Carnegiea gigantea
GTTGTAATGTGGGTTTTTGGTTATGTATGCTGGAGTATCCTGTCTGAGTCATCCATTTGGGATGCTATTTTTTTTGTTTGGGATGGGTTATAGTTTTTAGAGTATTAAATTGGGAAATAATGCATTTTTTTAATGGGGTGGTGCAAACAATCGCGGGCAACTTCTTGAGGATCTGAATCCATATAAGTTTGCCTCTCTGAGTCATCCATTTGGGGCCTGCCAGAAAAATCCAGGTAAGTTTCCCTTGAAATTTGTGGTGTATTCGTGGTTATCCCAACTGTTAGAATTATCTTATATGATTACTGGTTAGTTTGTAGTTGTGTATGTTTCCTAATTATGAGTAGTCAATTAGTATGTGTATATGCCTCCAAAGTTAAAAGAACATGCTTATATAAAATGTGTAAATTAGGTTGTATGCTTTATTTCGTAGTAGTTTATAGATTTTCCCAACTTTTGGACTTTATTTCATGTTTTTATATCTCTTTATCTATTCCAGGGTTGCTCTTATGTGCTTTTATTCAATTAGAAGATGTTTAAGCTTCAAATTATGTTGTTTATATGCATAGTGATTGTTTATTCAGTGCGTATGTGAAATCTGGTTCATTTGTAGATGCGTATGCTTCCTAATTAAGAATAGTCAATTAGTATGTGTGTATGCTTCCAAAGTAAGACGATTATGCTTATATGAAATGTCTAAATTATGCTGTATGATGTATTCGTGGTGGTAAATAGATTATGCCAACTGTTAGGGTTTATTTCCTATTTTTATATATCTTTATCTGTTCTAGGCTTGTTCTTATGTGCTTATATTCAATGAGAAGATGTTTAAGCTCCAAATTATGTTGTTTATATCCACTGTGAATATTTCTTCTGTGGTTATATAAAATCTGGTTCATTTGTAGAAGTGTATACTTTCGAATTAAGAATAGTCAATTAGTATGTGTGTATGCTTCCAAAGCAAAAAGAATATGCTTATACAAAATGTCTTAATTATGTTGTTTGATTTATTTTGCAGTGGTAAACAGATTACATTAACTGTCAGTGTATTTTTTCCTATTCAGTCGAAAGACTCCATTGTCGGCAACGCGTGTAGTCCACGCGCCACCCCTCCAAAGCGGATCTGCTGGGTATGGTGTACTTCCTAGCATCGTAGTCATTTCCGTCCTTCCCCCTTGCTTTTATTTAAGGTTTAATGTATTTTTTGCGGCTTTCGTGGTGCTATGTTGTTGTATGTATTTATATCTTTAGATGTAGGGCATTTATCGGTTGTAATGTGGGTTTTTGGTTATGTATGCTGGAGTATCCTCTATGAGTCATCCATTTGGGATTTTTTTTTTTTTTTTTTTTTTGGACGGGTTACAGTTTTTAGAGTATTAAGTTGGGAAATCATGCCTTTTTGTTAATGGGGATGGTGCAAACAATCGCGGGCAACTTCTCGAGGATCTGAATCCATATAAGTTTGCCTCTCTGAGTCATCCATTTGGGGTCTGCCAGTAACATCCATGTAAGTTTGCCTGACATTTGTGGTGTATTCATGGTTATCCCAACTGATAGAATTATCTTATATGATTACTGGTTAGTTTGTAGTTTTATATGCTTCCTAATTATGAGTAGTCAGTTAGTATGTGTGTATGCCTCCAAAGTTAAAAGAACATGCCTATATGAAATGTGCAGATTATGTTGTATGATTTATTTCGTGGTGGTTTATAGATTTTCCCAATTGTTGGACTTTATTTCACGTTTTTATGTCTCTTTATCTGTTCCAGGGTTGCTCTTATGTGCTTTTATTCAATTAGAAGATGTGTAAACTTCAAATTATGTTGTTGATATGCATAGTGAACGTTTGTTATGTGCTTATGTGAAATCTAGGTCATTTGTAGATGTGTATGCTTCCTAATTAATAATAGTCAATTTGTATATGCGTATGCTTCCAAAGTACGACGAATATGCTTTTATGAAATGTGTAAATTATGTTGTATGCTTTATTTCATGGTGATAAATAGATCATGTAAACTATTATAGTTTATTTCCTATAATTTTTATGTATCTTTATCTGTTCCAGGGTTGCTCTTATGTGCTTATATTCAATTAGAAGATGTGTAAGCTTCAAATTAAGTTGTTTATTTCCAGTGTGAACATTTCTTCTATGCTTATATGAAATCTGGTTCATTTGTAGATGTGTATGCTTACGAATTAAGAGTAGTCAATTAGTATGTGTGTATGCTTCCAAAGTAAAAAGAACATGCTTATATGAAATGTCTAAATTATGTTGTTTGATTTATTTTGTGGTGGTGAATAGATTATGTTAGCTGTTAGTGTATTTTTTTCCTATTTTATGCGTCTTTATCTGTTCTGCAGTTGTTCTTATGTGCTTTTATTCAGTTGGAAGATGTTTATGCTTCAAATTATGTTGTTTTGCAATGTGATGGAGTGTATGGGGTTGCATGATTTAGATTCATTCATGGCACTAATTGAAGCTCCCATGTATGTGATATCTCTGTGACCAAGTGATGTGATTCAGGTCGTCCACCACTTTTGCGCATCGCCCTAGGAAATAGAACACCACCAAGTTGCAACTCGGCGAAAGCCGAGTCCACCGGTACCTCCCACGCAGCCAACACCCCATTAAGATGGAGGCGCGTTGGTGTACGTGCATTCGTTGTCATGGTGTTGCTGTACTTTTTGGCATGGTTTGGGTTCGGAGGTTTGGAAGGACGAAAGAGGAAGAAGGCAATGAGTAGACGCCTTCGTCGACGGCGTGTGTTGCACATGTGCCACCCCTCCGTTGCGAATTTGATGGTAGAGATCTGTTTCTAACCAAAGTTGTTAATATGTGGGAATGAAGTGCTGGGTAGCCCTGATTTGGTTTTGCTATTTTTGTGTTTTCTAGAATCATCAACTATTATGATTCCTGATTAGTACTTCCATCCAAGCATTTTCCCACTTCCTTTTGTGGTAAGATTTCATTTATTTGCTGTCTTTAAAGGTTTCATATTGGGGTCTCATGTTTGTTTGCATTGCATCATTCCGATAGGCAGCTAGTTTGCCTGGTCTTGTTAATCTGAATTTCTTTTACTCACCCTTAATTGCTATTGCCCAAACCTTTCCTCCCATTATCTGTTTTAATAAGGTTTTATTGATAAGGGTAAGTTTGCCAACCATATCTTCCCCTTAATTATTATTAATTGTTGAACAATAATTCCGTTTTTTATTCATAGCTTTATATTTTTATGGTTGAGTATGTCTGTTCTTTTGTGGACCTTAGCATGGTTCTTTGCTATAGGTATGTTTTTATACTATGTATATGTATATAAAAGTGAAATCAACCAACAGAGAACTGATCATACTTAAACTATAGCAATCTTTGTATATAGATTTGTATGCTTCGTAATTAAGAATAGTCAATTAGTATGTGTGTATGCTTCCAAAGTAACATGAATATGCTTATATGAAATGACTAAAATGTGTTGTATGCTTTATTTCATGGTGCTAAATAGATTATGCCAACTGTTTGAGGTTATTTAATGCTTTCTTACCTCTTTATCTGTTTCACGGTTGCTAATATGTGCTTAGGTTCAATTAGATTATGGCAACTGTTATAGTGTATTTCCTGTTTTTATGTATCTTTATCTGTTCCAAGGTTGTCATATGTGCTTATATTCAATTGAAGATGTTTAAATTTCAAATTATGTTGTTTATATCCGTTGTGAATGTTTCTTCTGTGCTTATATGAAATCTGGTTCATTTGTAGATGTGTGTGCTTCCTAATTAAGAATAGTGAATTAGTATGTGTGTATGCATTAGGCATGTGAGCTTCTGATTTTGGTATCTCAATTTTTGTTTATGCTAAAAGTATGCTAACTGTATGATATTTTGTTATTTCTGGGCTTCTGATTTTGGTATATCTTTTTTTCTGTATGCTAAAAGTATGCTAACTGTATGGTATTTTGTCAATTTTGGGCCAATATAGCTGTGGTTAGTGTGCTTCCTAAGTAAGAATTGTCAATTAGTATGTGTGTATGCTTCCAAAGCAAGACGAATATGCTTATATGAAATGTCTACATTATGTTGTATGCTTTATTTCATGGTGGTAAATAGATTATGGCAACTGTTATAGTCTATTTCCTGTTTTTATGTCTCTTTATCTGTTCTAGGGCTACTCTTCTATGCTTATATTCTATTAGAAAATGTTTAAGTGTCAAATTATGTTGTTCATATCCATTGTGAACATTTATTCTGTGCTTATATGACATGTGGTTCATTTGTAGATGTGTATGATTCCTAATTAAGAATAGTCAATTAGTATGTGCGTATGCTTCCAAAGTACGATGAATATGCTTTTATGAAATGTTTAAATTATGTTCTATGCTTTATTTCATAGTGGTAAATAGATTATGGAAACTGTTATAGTGTATTTCATATTTTTATGTATCTTTATCTGTTCCAGGGTTGCTCTTATGTGCTTATATTCAATTAGAAGATGTTTAAGCTTCAAAGTATGTTGTTTATATCTGGTATGAACATTTCTTCTGTGCTCATATCAAATCTGGTTCATTTGTAGACGTGTATGCTTCTGAATTAAGAATAGTCAATTAGTATGTGTGTATGCTTTCAAAGTAAAAAGAATATGCTTATATGAAATGCCTTAATTATGTTGTTTGATTTATTTTGTGGTGGTAAATAGTTTATGTTAGCTGTCAGTGTATTTTTTCCTGTTTTATGTCTCTTTATTTGTTCTGGGGTTGGTCTTATGTGCTTTTATTCAGTTAGAAGATGTTTATGCTTCAAATTATGTTGTTTTACAATGTGATGGATTTTGGCACTGGTAATTGCATCGGGTTGCATGATTCAGTTTCGTTTATGGCACTTATTAAAGCTCCCATGTATGTGATATCTCTGTGACCAAGTGATGTAATTCGGGTCGTCCACCACCTTCGCGCATCCTCTTTAGGAAATAGAACACCACCAAGTTGTAGCTTGGCGAAAGCTGAGTCCATCGGTGCTTCCAACGCAGCCAATGCCCCACTAAGACGGAGATGCATTGGTGTACGCGCATTCGTTGTCATGGTGTTGTTGTACTTTTCGGCATGGATTGGGGTCGGAGGTTTGGAAGGATGAAGGAGGAAGAAGGTAGTGAGTAGGTGCCTCCGTCGACGGCGCGTGTTGCACATGCGCCATCCCTCCATTGCGGATCTGATGGTAGGGATCTACTTCTAACAAAAGATGTTAATATGTGGAAATAAAGTGCTAGGCAGCACTGATTTGGTTGCGCTGTTTCTGTGTTTTCTAGCAATCATCAGCTGTTGTGATTCGTGATTAGTAGTTCCATCCAAGCATTCCCCCCTTCCTTTTGTGGTAATATTTCATTTATTTGGTGTCTTTAAAGGTTTTATATTGGGGACTCATGTTTGTTTGCATCACATCATTCCTGTAGGTGGCTAGTTTGTCTGGTCTTGTTAATCTAAATTTCTTTTACGCACCCTTAATTGCTATTGCCCAAACCTTTCCTCCCATTATCTGTCTTGATAAGGTTTTATTGATAAGGGTCAATTTGCTGACCATATCTTCCCCTTAAGTATTATTAATTGTTAAACAATAATTTCGTTTTTTATTCATAGCTTTATATTTTTATGGTTGAGTATGCATGTTCTTTTGTGGACCTTAGCATGGTTCTTTGTTGTAGGTATGTCTTTATACTATGTATATGTATATGAAAGTGAAATCAACCAACAGAGAACTAATCATACTTAAACTATAGTAATCTTTGTATATAGATTTGTATGCTTCGTAATTAAGAATAATCAATTAGTATGTGTGTATGATTCTAAAGTAACACGAATATGCTTATATGAAATGACTAAAATATGTTGTATGCTTTATTTCATGGTGCTAAATAGATTGTGCAAATTGTTTGAGGTTATTTCCTACTTTCATGTCTCTTTATCTGTTCCATGGTTGCTAATCTGTGCTTAGGTTCAATTAGATTATGGCAACTGTTATAGTGTATATCCTGTTTTTATGTATCTCTATCTGTTCTAGGGTTGTGCTCATATTCAATTAGAAGATGTTTAAGCTTCAAATTATATTGTTTATATCCGTTGTGGCCATTTCTTCTGTGCTTATATGAAATCTGGTTCATTTGTAGATGTGTGTGCTTCCTAATTAGAATAGTGAATTAGTATGTGTGTACGCATTAGGCGTGTGAGCTTCTCATTTTGGTTTCTCAATTTTTGTTTATGCTAAAGGTATGCTAACCGTATGATATTTTGTCAATTATGGGCTTCTGATTTTGGTATTTTTTTCCTGTATGCTAAAGGTATGCTAACTGTATGGTATTTTGTCAATTCTGGGCCAGTATAGCTGCTGTTAGTATTTCTATAAATTTGTATGTCTTTGTATGTAGATATATATTTATTTGTAGATGTGTATGCTTCCCAATTAAGAATAGTCAGGTAGTTTGGATTTCATTTGTGTGGTGCCTTGAAAGGTTTCATATTATCTGTTCTATGCAGAATGTGTGGGAATATCTGCCTCCTTGTCTATTACAGGATTGCTGTTGTTTGGTTTTCATAACACATGCATAGTCTTAATAATTTTCGCAGATATAAGTGGTTTGGTGGGCAGGGGGAAGAGGGAAGGTATGACATACCTAGAATGTGATGGGCAGAGCAGTTTTAACTTTATCCTCAACGCTATAATTTCAACTTAACACGCAGTCAACGGCTTTGTTGTGCTCTCAGTCTGTAATATCAATCAATGGTGTAATGTATCAATATGTGCACATTATCAATGATTTTAAGTATGATTAGATGGGGGAAATTAATGCGAACCTGGAGTGTTATGAGCGCAGCAGTTTATGTCAAATCTAGTTGTGGTGTCTTTCTCGTAAGTGTCCTGATCATGCAATTTGTTGGCAGTGTATGGGGTTGTTGGTATGCTCCCAATCTGATTTGAGAATGAAGTGACAAATATGAATATGTGAACTAAATGAATGTTTAAAATATGATGTCCATGAGATGCCTATGTCGGATATTATACCTGTTTGTTGGTGCAGTATAGGAACAAGAGGCAAAAGCGTAACGGCAAGTTTAATGGTGTGAAAAGTTGGGATCTGGATGAGGATGGGGAGGGTTTCTTGATGTTTTCGTGAAAGTTGTAGGGGATGGGGGATTGTGGTCTAGATGTGAGTTTTTGGAATTGTGCAGTGTGGGAAGTTCTGCTGAAGGTGGGTGCTGTAAAATTTCAGTTTTTTTTTTTGTTCTTTGGTTACAGTTTTAAGGGTGTGCAATGTGGGAAGTTTTCTCCTGTGGGCAGCTTGTTTTCTTCTCTTTTTTTTCAGTTTGAGAGTTAGTGGGGTGTGAGGGGTATTGGGTGGGGTAATTTTGAATTGTGTTAACACATTAAATTGGCGGGATTGCACCACGTAACAGCAGATCTGAATTCCTGCAAAATCAGGCTATCACCCATTTTCTTATTTGTAAGATAAAGATATTCAAAATTTTGTTTGTTATAATGAATAATCATATTTTTGTACCATTTAATAGTACTAATTAGTATTTTGTAATCACATAGATGGTGACAATAAACCATATAAGCATATCATTATTGGTATTAATTTTATAACATAGCTAAGAGGGTCGTTATCAACTCAATTAATAGTCATTTCTAAGTGAGAGGTAATTGCCAAGGAAAAATTAAATCACCAATTGAATTGTGGCTACTAGTGGTAATGGGCCAGGTCCCCATTGGATCAAGTGGGTTCGTCCGTTTAAAATAGGACTAATGAAGGGTCGGGTCAATAATGGATCAGCCCATTAAAGCATATTAACGGGTCGGACCGATCAACCCATTAGCAGCCAATTTAGTTACCCGTTTACGTTTTCAACATGCTTTCCACACTAATTTATATGCTGTCATTAGCCAAACTTATTACTAATGCTTCATTCATAACAATAATTATTATACATAGTTTTTTTATGCAAGTTTGTTCCATTTTAAAGCAGGCCAAAAGCGGGTCAACCCATCCTAAACTAACCCATTTATTTAAACAAAAGACCCGATCCAGCTCAAATTGTTAACAGGATGGTCGTGACTCCACTTGACCCACTATGTAAATTGACTGATCTTAACCCGATCCAACCTAATTTATTGCCCACCTTTAATTATGGCACATCATAAGATTAAAAAGAAAAGGAATGACACGTCGTAAAATTGTAGAATTTTGTATTATTTTAATATTATATAAATATAGATGTAATTGATTGTGCTAACATTGCCCAGAAGTGACATTCCATAAGAAGAATTAAGTTTAACCTTTTTGAACTCTTTAATAGTACTAGGTTTTTTTAAAAGGAAAAACTACTTTATTTGCTATTAGAAATTCTCTCACTCTGATGTAAGTCATTGGCTTTTCTTTACTCTTTACTCTTCCTTATTCTTAATTTTATTCCTTTACCTGACTCCCCTCCGAAGTTCCCATACAAATCCTTGATAAGTCAGTACTTTTTTGTTTCAAATTTATCACTATTTTAAAAAGTGCATGCTATATTGTAGTAAAGAGAGATTAAAATTAAGGGTGTGTTTGGTAGAAATGAAATTTTCTCATTTTATGGTATTTAGTAAAACAAAGAGGAAAAATTTATTTTCAGGGGAAAATCACTTTCCCTAAAATGAAGGAAAATATTTCATTTTAAATAGAGCATAAGTTGATTTTACGTTTCTTAGGCTCTCATACAGTCTCACACTCTTTCTTTTTTCTGTGTCTATTTCCTCGACATATGATTTGAAGATTAAGGAAAATTATTTTTAGCTTTTTTTTTCATTTTTTACTAATCAAACTCATTCCCCAGAAAGTTCATTTTTCCCATTTACTAAACAACCAAATATATAAGCTGAATAATCATTTTACATGAAAAATCATTTTTCATGGAAAATTATTTTCTAAGAAACTAGTTTTCAACCCTACCAAAGGCACCATTAAAAAAATCAGAAATAAGATATAGGTATTTTATAGACAAAATTACAATTTACAAGGTATTTCCTGGGCTATCTTATTTAGTAATTTTTTATAATTCTATCAAGACATACTCCTTATTTTAAGATCCTTTTTTTTTTAAAAAAAATTATGTGATCCAAAATGTTGGATCTATAAATCTGGATAATATAGATATGCAGATAAAATAAAGGCCCCTTTTTGCTTCACAAGATCATATCTTCTTGGGCCCAAGTGAAGAATGATCAACCTATATCTCGTGGGCTTGGTCTCAATCAAACACTCATGATGTTGTTCAATTTTCCAAAACATCCGTTTGTTGTTTTGGTTTTGTTTTGGGAGGGGGGTGTCATTCCATTGAGGAAATTAAAAGGCCTGAAATTTTGGATCCAATTTCAGTGGATCCAAGGGAAAGAATTAAGATTATCCATGACAAACCCAATAAAATTTTTCTTACGCATTCCCGTATTGTTCTATTTTTTTCTGTATTTGAAGAAAAATTATCTATTATATCAGCGCACAATCGAGTCAAGCTTATCTAAACTCATTGTTGGTATACTTATACAAAATAGGCAAAAGTCGAATTGTTTGCTGTAATTTTCTCAAGTCAGATTGTTCGCATCAATACCCCCAATAGTTCACATTATTGGCATCAACTTCCCCCCCCCCTTCTTTTTTTACGTTACCAGAATTTTGGCATTTCATTTTGGAAACAAACTTCATTTGATTTTTTCCTTCCCTTTTTTGGAACTTCAAAAGAAGCTGAAAAATGATGTGAACAGATATCAGTAACAAGTTAAATGTTCAAAATTAGAACAGAACTAATTTCAAATATCACATACTTTATTGAATCATAGCAATGGTTATACAAAACCTTATTCCAATATCTTGTTTTTAACCATTCTCAAGTACACTACAAACCATTTTACATACTTCATTGAACTATAACAATGGTTATATAAAACTTTATTTAAATATCACACGTTTAAATGTCCTTAAGCACACTACAAACCACACCATTCCAGAATAGTACTGTTCATCGTGTCTTTGATTTCCAGGAAATCTATCATTTCAGTGTCCGTAGTAACAGTAGCAACCATATCGACCATGGTACCACCTACAAGATCCGTAGTAGGCTCCCCAAAAATGTTGACACTTGTAGCTGCAACCTTTGAAACAGTGGCTTTTGTATAACCAACCATGATTCTTTGCTTCTGCCATTTGAATTTCTGTTCAAGACACAGTCATTAGTAAATTTCAAACGACTAATAAAATTAATTCTTAAACTCCATTGTATACACATGTATGATTGTTTTTTTTTTTTTATCCAGTTTTGGATCATCTATTTTACTGGAATCGAGCTTTTATTGACCTAATAAGGGGTAGAACTCTCCCATAACAGATTTTCTCCATTCACAAGACTCGAGCCCGATACGTTACTTAAGAGAAACAGGTGTCAAACCACTCGAATTAACTTATGGTGGTGCATATACAGCGAGTGTTTAGCAAATAGCTTTTTGAAGAACTTTTTGGCCATAAAGAGTTTTTTTGACCAAGATTAACTGTTTGAACAAGTAAAAAGACCAATTTAAGTGTTTGGTCAAAAGACTTTTTATAATAGCTTTTTAAATCCAAAACGCTAATTTGAAAAAGCTAATTCCATGAGTACTTTTTGGCAGAGCTTTTCAAAGAATTAATTTTTTATCTCACAATTTTGTCAGAAATAGCTAGTTACCAAACAGTTTTTTAACAAACAATTAACACAAACAGCTAACTCAAACGACTAATAATTAACAACTAATACAAGTAGTTAACAACCAATAGCTATTTGCCAAATGGGGTCATAGTTGTTTTTATTTCCATAGCTAATTCGTTGCGAAGGAAATGTACTCACCAGTGGAGGCAATAACAATGAAAATAAGACAGATTGCGAGTGTGGCAAACAGATAGCCAGATTTAGCCATTGCTTTCGTTTCTTGGTTGTAGAAAAATGCAATTTAAAATTTTAAAGCTATTAGGCTGTGGGTGTTGCCGCGTTGGATTCAAATCAAACGCAAGGGTTTATATAGTATGATTTCTTGCATTTTCTACTGAATAATATATTCATCTACTTGCAGTGCAATTTGAGTAGTAGAACTAGTCTAGTCGCATGAATGCTAGGGAAAATCCATTTTTTCCCCCCAAATGAACGACCGAATCAAGACAAGGCTTGAGTTGTCCCATCTAGTTCTTTTCCATGCGTAAATGCTTACAAATGCGACAGGGAATATAGAAAAAACAAAGCCATGTTTGCCTTGATAGGATATGTTAATTGAATATTGTATTGTAAAGTTGGTTGGAGACTAGTTCTACAATATTTTTGATGGAAAAAAGGAAGGTTTTTTTTTTAAAAAAAATCGAGGATCATTTTATTTTAGGAAACAAAATGTATGTCCTATTTTACATAGGAAACAAATTCTATGTAATATCTTGTAGTATATTTCATGTTGATAATTTGGTATTATTCTTTGTTACTTAGATGCAAGCTAGGGCTTAGGTGCTGTGATCTTATGCCTGTATAATTAGGGATTCTCGTTAGCTTGTATCCTTGTACCGTGAGCAAGAGAAGTTGAATAATAACCTTAATCAATTTCTCTCCAGATATCTATAACACTACAATAAAAGTGGGCTTTGGCAACAAGCAAAACTGTTACGATAGCAAATGAAAGTGTTGCAACAGGTCTATTGCAGCAATTTTTCAACCGTTGCCTTTAATGGGGGTTGCATTAGGCCTCCCGCAACACTTTCCGATTCTTAGGCAACAGTTTTTGTAATTGTTGCATAAAGTCATGAAAATTGTTGCCATATCTCTAGCTATTGCAACACTTTTGAATAAATACTATGGCAACATATCCTTCATCTATGGCAACAGATTGAATCTCTAACTAAGCAACATATATCTTTCACCTATTGCAACATTTTGCGAAAATAGAAACCAGATGCCTGCCTTTCAAATGCTTCAATTCGTACAATCTACAATTTCATTGAACCCCCTTGTGTACACAACATGCCACCAAATGTGGTTTGTAAATGAAAGTTTGATGTCACATTTGATCAAGCATCAACACCACATACATAAATGAACCATTAATTAATGAAATCCAAAATAATGTCAACCAAATTCCTCGAATTACCATCCATATACCAAAAGTCCAAAAATATGTATACAATTAATTTTTCAAAAAAAAGAAAAGGAGGTAACAACTTTTCCTCACCTTGAATCACTGTACGTATACAATGATTTTTTCCCAAATAACAAAAGGGGGTAAAACAAACAAATATCTTCGAGGATAGCGGCCTTCAGAACAAGAACTCTCACTTGTGGAGGGAATGGATGACGAAAATATCTACACAATATATAAAACCAGATAGGCATTAAACAGCCCAAAAGAAGAAAAAAACAACAAGTTTCATATCAAGCTAGAATGAGATGAATGGTTCTTTAAGTTATCACATACCACAAAATAGATAATAGCCAAAGCAAAAGTCCACCTAATATATAGATCATTGCCAATACAAAAATCCACCTGCAAATAAGTGATAAAGATCCATTATTAGTTTTTTTAAAATTGCCAAATAACTAAAAGACCATAACTTCGAATATAATCAACCATGTGCCAAGTTTGAAAGAAAAATATAGCAAGCAATAAAAGGGGTAGGTTCATGTTACACCCCCAACCCTAGGACTAGGAGTGTTATCGTTTCTCTATAAATTCTGGGGCGAAACGGACAGAATTTCCCTTTAAAACTGACTACTTCTCAGGCTTAAAGTCTTACATTAAATTCCCTGCAATTAAAAGCATCAATAAAACCAACCAACTCAACCGCTACCAGCCGGAGTTCACAACTCTACGGGCCACTCACCCGGAGCATATCAACCAGTGCAGTTCAACACTAAAACAAAGAAACAATGAAAAGTACAACTCCACGGACCACACATCCAGAGTACTGGGGTTTACATCCCAACTATAAACAACCTTAGTTAGGAAATAGTTGGCTCATATGGCCATACGGAGCGACTCTAGATGATATACAACACAGGCACACAAGGGCTTAAATTGCATAATAACAAGCATAGAAGACCGAAAAGGACAAAAACCAAACCAAACCGAACCAAATAGCATTCCCCCATCTCAATATGGCAGATATGATGATCATTGGTGATGTTAAGAGGAATACAACCAGTTTTCCCCCATCTTAAGCGTGTTGTGGGCAGTGGTGTTCGAGGGTCTGGGAATGGCATTCGAAGGTCAGGGAATGCGGGCGTTCGATGGCCAGGGAGAAGGAAGTGACATGCCAACAACCAGTTTTACCCCATCTCAATCTCATCCAACAAATTCATAGAAGGCAGTTTCACAAGAAGCGAATGTATCAACCATACCAACATTTCAGCTTCAAGTCATAGAATTAGGGTAGGGGAAGAGATAATCAAAGGGAAGGGATTGCTTATTGATGTGGTGCAAAGTTACTGATCTGCAAGTACGGAAGATATAACTTAAGCTATGAGAGGCTTCCAGATTCTTACTATGCCTAAGGAAGATTCAGAGTTTCGGACATGTTTATTACGAAACATATGAGCTCGTTGATCCCTGAACTAATGGAAAGGAGCTTCAATGTGGAGACTAGTTGAGGGATTGCCTGTGAAAGCTAGGCACTGCATTGTTGAAATTGAAATTCAAGAGGAGACGCGTTTGTTTCTTTCCTTTCGTAAAAATAAGAGAGGGAGAAGAGCCAGACAGAAACTACGCGCAATCAAAGGCATTGAATGCAAGGAAGGAAGCAGCTTTGGCTGAGGGGAAGGAGGGGGTTGCTAATATGATAATTGTCGTGGTCCTCGTGGATGCTGTGTTTACTCAGAAGGGGATGTGTTTAAGAGAAGCTAGAACTGGAAGTTGATCAGCCTCAGCTAGCTATGCTACTATGCTATTTGGACTAGAAGTTGCACTTCAGATTAAGACTGTGATTTGGACATGACGAATCAATTAACTGCATTTAATTCCCATCCCTTATACTTCCTCTGTGATAATGTCAGGTTTCATCTAAAGACTAATTACTTACAAATTCATTTAATCACCCAAAATTTTAAAACACTGAATTTTACCAATCAGGTGAAAACTCATAGCTCTACTGACACGCCACTATGTGTGTGTTGTAATATACCCGTGTCTGTCTGACAAACTCTCCAGCACCTCAGTTATGCCAAACCCATTTAACAGCTTCGCGTATAAGAGCATTCTTTGTTGATACATGAACATTGACATCTTTTATCATAGTAATCAGCAGAGTTGCGCCACTGATTTTAGCAACATTAGATAATAATCTGCTTACTCTACAATTCCCTAAATCGACTGCCGACTGGTTAACGAAACTATGCGTCAATTCAAAAGTGAATCCCAAATCAGCATCATCACCATTTTTACCAGATTTCAACCTTAAATCCTCTAATTACTAATATCAGTTTCAGAATAAAACATGAACTACCTATAACCGTTGAAATTCGTTTGAAATTACTAATAATTAGGAGGAAGAGAAGGACTCACCTCGAATCCAAGCTAAGGACCCATTCTAAGGGCTTTTGGGATCGATTTCGGGTGCTTGAAAACCAGGAATTCGACCTTCCACTACTATCACGCCCAAACCCACGCGAATCGACCCCAAATTTGACTGGATTTTGACTCACTGATTCGATGTTGTGGCTGATGCTTGTGCTATGAATTCAGCCCCAATTTATAGAGGAATTGGTGTGACTAAGGACAGGTTTGCATTGCTGCCCAAACAAACCACCAACGTGGTGTTCTCGCGCTGATTTCGCCTCGAAGTCGCAGCAGGAGCTTGTGGGATTCTGGGGAAGGTTGATTGTGAGGGAATGCAAGCTGGTAGAGGTAGGATTGATGGGGTTTGTGGAGGTAGTAGCCATGCGTATGGTGGGAAGCAGAAAGAGAGATGGAGCTCGGGGGTCTCACCCGAGGAGGAAGAAGAAGAAGCCAGGCAAGTGGGTCTGGCGTTTTTCTTGATAAAAATACCCCCTTTTCCCCCTTTTTTTTGTTTTGTTAAAGCTTGCCCATTAGCTAATATTGCTAGTCCAATCTCGAACCTCTTATTCTAAACTCAAATCTTTAATTAATGCAATCGTTCGTCAAGATATTCGGGAATAACCAACGAAACTAATTCTAAGGCTTGAAAATCTAGTCGTATTCGGAAATCTACTCGACTTAGTACTCGATAATAATTCTCATTAATGCTTATTAAAAATCATCGTAACATCTTAAAAACTAATAATAACAATAATAATATTCTTTTTTAATAAAATTATCACTTATGCAAGTACATCGATATTAATTTAACTTATCCAATTAATAAAAAACGATTTTATGACGTCGTAAAGTATGATGGTCAGTTTAGCTCATCGGTGAGAGGAAGAAGAAGATTAAAAAAAATCATGAGAGGAATTCGAAGAAGTAATTGCACCAGCACCCGTGGGAGAAGCTGAATTTATTGAAAATTTTGACGGGCAATTCTGACAGGTCCTGTCATAATTAATGAAGTGGGGGGAAATTTTGGGGGTTTCCCGGGTCAATTTGACTATTTTGGCACCAAAAAAAAGAAAATTCATTGCTTTATCATAAAAAATGTATGACCTAAGGCAACGGTTTACTAATGTTGCCTAACATATCTACTGCAACAGTTCAGTACAAATGTTGCAATAGCCAAAACTTTAGGCAACATTTAAAATAGATGTTGCATAAACTATCTATTGCAACAATTTTAAAATCTGTTGCCCTATAGCCGTTGCAATAGGCTAGTTTTGTTGTATATTCTTATTGAAGTTCTTCATGGAATCAGAACTTTAAGATCCAAGGTGATCTTTAAGATTCATCCATGGCTGGTGGAGATAAGAAAAACTTCGTCATCGAAGCCCATTCCTATATTTCTTGCATCCATTCAAAAGTCCATGAATGTTGATAATTGCAGTAATTTTCAATGGAAAGAATTACGAACTATGACAAAGAGTCGTTCGGACTACACCATGAGCAAAGAACAAATTAGGGTTCATTGAAAGAAACCCCAAAACGACCTGGGAAGAGAATAGGACAAGATTTTTCAGAAACAGATGTACGTGATTTGGTGAATTCCATGCTTTGTTGATGGTTCCTCAATGTGATTGACCCTAAGTTACGATTTAATGTGGCACATATAGAAACAACCCATAAAATATGGGAAAACTTTTAAAAAAAAAAAGGTATTCAGTTGCTAATTTATCAAAAATTCGTCAACTTAAAGCAGCAATAGCAAATTGCAAGCAAGGAAATCTTGGTATAGGTGATTTCTTAACAAGTTGATGACTTTATGGGATGAGTTGAATAACCATGTTAAGGTAGCGATTTGCACTTGTAAAGGTTGTGAAGGTGGAGCAGCAACAAACCTTATTCAGATGTACGAAGAGGACAAAGCATATTAGTTCTTTATGGGGTTGAATGATGATGAATTTTCACATATACGAAGTCCATTATTTGCTCAAGAATCGCTACCTTAGCTTGACAAGATTTTTAATGTGGTGATGCAAGAGGAGGACCATAGACGAGTTATGGTTCAGCGAGATAGTAATGTCGAGACCAAGGAAGCGTTTGCTATGAATGTCTTCAGAACAGCACATTGGGGCATGAAGAGGGCAACTGCTTCGAGATTATTGGATATCTAGCCAGGAGATATCACGAGGAGGTGGACATGGTCACGGAAAATGCGACTAGTGAGTTGATGTCGATTAGATCATTCCTTGCTTCATTTTGGGTATCCTTAGATAAGCGTATGAAACTTTATTATGACAATCTGGCAGCATTGCACTCATTTCTAGAGATCTTGAAACCGATTATATTCCCTCAAAATAAGAGATTGCCCATATCGTACTCATGGAAGAACATACTCTCAAGAGTTACATCAGCAAATATATATTAAAAAATTAATATATGATAAATACTCCCGTAAAATAAGAAATTGCTGGGAAAAAGTGCCATGAATGGATCCTTTCCTTCCTTCGCATCATCAAATAGGTGGAATGGTGGAACTTTTCCTTGCTTGCATCATCTTACCATTGAAATGGTAGCAGCTGAAGAGCAAAATTTGATATTAATTTAACACATAATTTCTCATATAGCGATTATATTGTTTGACTTAGTCTATCTTGTATAGTCATTAGGATGTTTTGTCTTTCGTGTATATATAAGTACTAGAGTTAGGCTACCTACAATTAAACCTAATAGTTTGTCTAATAGTTTTTTCAATAGAATTATCAATTAAACCTAATTAACTAGCAATGTACTTGAAGGGGAGATTTGGAGCAACTGTAAGGTCATCTTCGCGTAACCAAAAGGTCACGGATTCGAGCCTTGAAAATCACCATTGATAAAATTAGGTTAAACTACCTACAATTCACTTTTTGGGGTGGGGCCCTTCCCCGGATCTTACATGAATATGGAATATTTGTGCACCGGACTACCCTTTTTTAACTAGCAATGTACTTATGCATTTAATTACCGAATACAAATTTGTAGAATCAATTGTTTGATAAACTTCCATTTTATGTAGATTTATACCAAGGGAATAAAATCAATTAGTTTAACGGGAAAAGCATGAGGAGATTATGAAGAGCATAAAGAAATAAATTGCAATTAATAATACCTTTGCATGTCACACATTAAATAGAAGCATGTTGTTAGCCAATAGTAACGTTGACTTGAATCACGCATACATATGAGTATTTGTGCCTCCCTTTGTACCCAAAAGAATAGTCAACTAATAATATAATGATATGACTAAGAAAACATCTACTTTTACTCATCAATATATTATTATTATTATTATTATTATTATTATTATTATTATTATTATTATTATTATTATTATTGAGTGAGGATATATATCTTGTCGCAAGACACCCTTAAATGTCATGGTTTATCTCAAATTAACAAGTTTTATAATCTAAAATCACGACATTTTCAATGATTATATTTAGTTATAAATTACTAAGCTTAAATATCCGTAGACTATGCCAACGAAGTATTAATAAAAAAGATGATTTCACACAATTTTTAAGTTGTAATATACTTCTGCTATTTGATTATACCCTTCTTTTCAATTTAAAAATATTGTAATATGACTTTTAGGATAAAACAAAGCACTAAAAAAGCATCCTGTACCAAGATATTTATCATTGGTTTATTATCACTTTATTGAATTATTAATAGATACATAGATAGATATATAAATAGATAGATGCTTTTTTTAAATTAGAAGCCATGAAGCCTTTCAAGTGGATATGTTGCCCCTTGCCAATTTATAAATTGCTACCACTAGTACCAGATGTAATCCAACAAAGCTGACATTGGTTTTTTTCTTAGCGTAGGTATGGTTATGGTTGACTAATTCTCTTGATCACATCTCACGTAGATCAATAATTATTCAGTAAATTATGCAAGAAATAACACTATATATACCCCGCATGGCATGTTAGCATTTCATCTCACACCAAGCAACTCACTCCTGAAAATTCATTTTCTTAAGAACCAAGAAAGGTTAAAACAATGGGAAAGTCCAATTGTCGCAGTGGTTTTGGCCGGTTGGCTAACACTCCACCTGTCGGCCTCTCCTCCCAAGTTCGAGCCTGGGGAGCACCAAATTTTCAAGCTTGTGCTTGAACATTTGTGCGAGTAGCTTGTGTGGTCCTGTGTGTAATGCCCCCAAAAGCTAATGCTGCTTATCTTAGCTTAACCATGAATTTATTAATCTGCAGCGGAAGACTTTTGTTTTGAAGGGAGGCGTTACCGCCGTTCCAGGTTGGAACAAGGCTATCTAATTTAGTAAACAACTGAAATTACCTCAGACTAGTATTTGTCTCTTCATACTATTTGTTCCTTATGTGGTAACTTTGAGGTACTAATGCGAAGTATTATTGTCCTCAGATTTCAAAGAAATGGCAACCATAACCTCTCAGTTACTCACCTATCATCACTGCAAGCGCTGATTGGCTAGTAATCAGTAGATGTCCCTTGTTTTAGCGGCTTTCTGGTTTCTCAGAAGAATTACTGTTCCCTTCTTCCCATACCTAAAACAGAAAACATGAAAACATGCGAATGATGAGTCGAAGCTTAGCACGTACATTCCTATGCGGTAAAATAAGTTATGGTAAATGAGTTGAGCCGGCCGCATTTCAAACTATTTTTGCTTTACAAACAGGAGAGAGAGAATGCGTAAGTAAAATGGATCTGCTGATTGTTATCTGAAAGTGGACCTCTTGGTCGATGTACATCTTGAAACGATCATACTTTAGGTGCTTACCCCCCAGGCCGATCGAGAAGCCTGAGTTGACGCCGCGCGCGGGTATATTAGTCGGCATCAGCCTTGATAATTACGGGACATAAGCCCTGATGATGATTGGCAGGGCCACTTGTTTATGTGACAAAAACATTGCGAAATTGATTCATTAAATGAATCTTATATTAATTTTGCATTACTATGAACACTGTGAGTTTTTGAAAAGCACAAGCAATGTACGTACCTGGTCTTTGAGATTCCCTCTCCTTTGTAATGAAAAATATGCGCTGGCAGCTTGAACCGACAAATGTGGTCTCCTTCCTGCTTTACATATGTAATTCTCTTGTGATTAGTGCAAGGTTATGAAAGTTGTTGAGATTTCTTGGTTTGATCGATAATTTGAATTCCGTGAGCCATGTGCTAATTATTAGCATATAGAAGGTTATTGACTTGACTCCACTTTGTTTTGCTTTTATCCCTGTCCCTGAATATCTTGTTTTAATAGATAATTTAAATCCCTGTCTTTTATACTGTAAACACTTGTTTAATGAACGTGATAAACGTGTAATGGGGTAACGGCGTTGTCACTACCGTATTCTTATAAGTGGTATAATTTTGTTACTTGTCCTTGCTTTGTTATATTATTATCATTATGG
The DNA here is from genome assembly GCA_029747015.1 of Carnegiea gigantea. Lineage (NCBI taxonomy): Eukaryota > Viridiplantae > Streptophyta > Magnoliopsida > Caryophyllales > Cactaceae > Carnegiea > Carnegiea gigantea. The sequence continues at coordinate 384,996 of JAKOGI010000372.1, forward strand.
GTCATTGTTACTAATGTTTATCTTTTTGGTCATTGCATAATTTAAATTTTGGCCATTTTATTGTTGTCCGAATTATTAACGTGCTTGGTATAATTACTGGTTCCTTAATATAAATGACATATTCATGACAATCTCTGCTATGGTCATAACTCTGGGACGTTCTGTAATAACCTTAGTCCGGACATGAGCTCTTCTCCCGAGAACGTTACGTAATGAACTCATATAGTCACATTTTGCCAGCCCTAATTTTTCCTATCATACCTATTAATATTCATAACATACACATTTAGAATTTATGACTCTCAAAGTGTATCTCCAAAATTCATGAACTTGATCGCAAATTTCCAAATAATATGTATATTCTTCCGTAAACTTGTCACTATGTTGTTCAACCAAATGGCTCACAATAATCAAAACATTCCCGTAGTGCAGCATAAATTTATCAAAGAAATTTTTCCTCAATTTCATAACATCAAACCCGCGTGAATGCATTCATATCATAATGAACAAATCACGATATCTTAATCGTTATAATTAATCATGAAATTATACGAATAACGTCTACCGCTTGACATGAATATCCTTACTATACTAAGTCATACAATATCAAATGCAAATTTTTAGAGTAAGGAACTAAGAATTACTCATCTCAAATTTGCTCCGGAACCCATAACTTTAATCTCCTCTTCCTGCTCCTTTTTCCTTTCTTCTTTCTCTCTCCTCTCTCCTCTCTCCTCTTCTCCCTCTCTCTCTCTTCCTTTCTCTCTCCTCTCCTCTCTCTCTCTTCTTTTTCTTCCCCCCCTCTGGGCGTGTGTGTGAGTGGCGTGAGGAGCTCCCCCTTTTATACTTGCAGAAAGTAAAAAAAATCTAAGATTTTTTTTTGGGGGGGCGGTTTGACTGTCTTTGACCGACTTTGACCGGGTTTTTTTTTTTTTTGAACTTTGGATGCAAAATTTTGAAAGACATTTTTATGTTAACAGATGTTCAATTATCCCTTTGGAATTTTAATGAATTATTCTATGAGTGACCAAACTCCATTTCCGAGGCCATTCTGCCGGTTCAACCTGCAATGGTACAAATACATGTGAAGAAAATGCCGAATTGAAATGAGAAAATGACCGGTTGAAATGCCCGGGCCCAACTTGATTAATTTATAATTAAGATGATTCAATGTAGTTAATATGAACATTAGGGTCAGGTCGTTACAGCCTCCCCCCCCTTAAAATAAGTTTCGTCCTCAAAACTGGCAGGTTGGAAGAAACGCACACCGTACTACAACTAAGTACGGGCCTTGGCTTCATTATGGTAACAGGATATGGATTAGGAACATAATTCCTGAGTTGTGGGGTGTAAAAATATTTGGTATTTGTTTGTGAACTGACCTGCTTATGTGTAAATTAGGCGTCATTTTGTGCAGTGTCTACTTGGAGGATACCTCTGAAACTTCTTCCATATTATTTTTGAAGTTCCTGTAAGATCTCGTGAAGTTCGGTGGAACATTTTGAGTTTGGTGATTCTTAGAAGCATTTTGAAGAAATGTATAAAGAGCAATATTGAAGATTGAGTGAGACTGATTATGCAGCTATGTTGTGCATCTTGGGCCAAGTCATTTAAGGGGAAATACATATTTACGGACTTTCGTGGAGCTTTTTAGTTTAGAAAGAAGGTAGCTATGTAGGAGCTTGATTGTGAGCTTTGCCTCAATTGGGAATCAAGAAAGTATCGAACTTAGTGGGCTTAGGAGTTCTATTGGATTTAATGACTCACTTGAGGTGAAATTCTAGATAGTATACGAAAGGTGGGGAAAGCCGTGACTTGGATTTGGCCTATGCAAGCTCCCGTGAAAAACAAATCAATATGTATAGTATACCCATGGATGAAAGCAATAGCTATGGTGGCGAGGTGAGTCATTGCTTATGACCGAACTAGATAGTGAAGTCAATACAAATGAGGGATTGTTGTAGAATGGCTAAACGAAAGATGGCCATGAATTTTCAAGAATCTAAGGATAGAAGGTGAGTTATCACTCGAATTTGTTGCTTTGTCACTATTGTGTGTAGCTTTTGAATATGCGAGTTTGAAACCTGTTTGTCCTATGGTTGTGGATTTAATTTCTTGAAGCTTATTCCAATGAGTACCATAATTTAAAATTTTGCATTCCAATGAGTTCGAATGAACTTTTACTTTTGTGTACGTCCGTGGGTTCGTCCGTTTGGTGAGGGTGTCATGTTTGTTTAGGGCTTTTGAGCGTGTCTGATTGAAATTTTTGGCATTAGAGATTTGGCTTAGATGAAGTGAACGCGGATGGGGGTGACATACAGGTAATATTTGATAACAATATTGAAAGAACAAGTATAGAAAATAGATGGAATGAAGAACATACTTCTCAATTAGGAGTTTATAGAGACCGAAAGAGCTAAATGCGGTCGGCGAGCATGGCTTTGGTTGGAAGAGAATCGAGACAAGTCAAGTAGACAGTAAGTTAAACACTTTTAACAGTATCTTTGGATGGCTTTATGAATTAGGGGCCGAATAAGTGGTTGCCAGTCATTTGGAGATGGGGCGCAGATGGAGAGCTTGTTTCATTGGAGAGAAAATTCCTGAGTCATATCGGTTGGCAGATACAATCATTATCGGGTTTTCTTAGTCCGATTAGGTAGTAAAAAGGTTGACTTGCAGCTCCATGGAATGGACTAGGAAAGAATTTAAGTATCCAACAAGGTGACCGTTTAGCCGGCATCAATGTGACGGTGTTGATAGATGAATTTGGGTTTGGAACGAGTAGGGTGTAAAATAGGCAATATGTACGAGTTTACGTAAGATAACAAGGAGGTATAGAGAAGAGTCGAGTCGATATTTTAAGGAATAGGATTTTAAAACAAGAAAATTGGTGGGCTACAACAGTTACTGATCACTTGCACTAGTTTGAGAGCGTAGCTGCATTTCTAACTTGAGTCAAGATGTGCAGGCTTACTACCATAAATAAACGGGGTACAATATGTATGGACATAAATACTCTTCTAGCGAAATGAGGAAGAGAAAGATGATGATCAAAAGCATTAGAATATTGACAAGCACTTAAAATCGAGCAAGAACGGACTCAATATTTAACAAGTTTTCAAAGTCTTGGTGGGTGATCCTGGAAATGGGTACGAACACTCATAAGGAAGCACCAACTTTCCAAAAGTTTAAAAGTAAAGAAGGATCAGATAACGGTGAAGAAAGCAACACTTAACGATGAGGCAAGTTCATCAATTATAAGGAATGACAGATATAACAGTATTAATGCAAACGATAGATTAATCAACAAGGTCATCTCGAATGCCAATTAAGATCTTTTTAGGTAATTGCTTGGGAGAGAGAGGGAGTAAGGTAGCAATGAGACGATATCAATGCAGAGGTCGAGCTGGTTAAGGGGGAATTGATTACTGACGAAAAGTATTGGAATGGTCACTGATGTGACAGTTTCATAAAAGGAACTGATGGCAAATTTCGAAATGATGGGTAATTGAAACATTACCCTGATGTGGATAGAGTGCAAATAACTGGAAGCGTAAACAATTTAGGAACAGAGGTAATAAAAATAAGATGATTTTAATAGTAAAATGAGCTATCTATGGAGTGATGGGATGTTAAGAGTAAGAAAGATCGCATTACTATTGAAATAATGGTCGCAAAAAGTAAATTGAGATTTTTATCGAAGGGCACAGAGGACCGATTTGGAAGACGATGGATAGTAAAGTTATTATCGTGATGAAGCGAAAGTAAGCGATAAGTGTAAATAATTTAGATATAGAGGGCAATAAGAATGAAAGAATTCCAATCATTGATTATACGGAATCACAACTTTGTGCATGAATCCAAAACCAAAATGGTAGGAGAGTAGTTATCCATGCAATGATTGGATGTTTGGGGGGGGAAAGAAAAGATCACATCATCATTGAATTAATGACTCTGGTGAATGAGCAGAACATAGGTAATCAGTGGAGGCATGGGAGCGACATGATCTATCATAATGGTAAGGATTCCCTTGTAAACATTAAAGTCTTGAGGCAATTCAATGGAGGAGAGGATGGGTAATGAAGTATTGCTGCAACAATTGTATAGTTTGTAAAACTGTATGAAAAGGGAATTAAATTAAAGTATGGCATTACATAATAAGGGGGTTGCTAGTTTTAGGTGGCATCCCCAGAGGTCAGGAAGGGTGTTAAGAATGCTACTTGGGCAGATAGGGGGCCTATTCTCAAGTGTGCAAAGATCAGTGGACTCCCATTTGGATCAATACGGGAATTCCTACCGACAAGGGTTTTGAGAACCTGGAGGGGTCAAAGGAAAGTTGTCGGGGCTTTGTTTGATACCCAGGTATCTCCTGGACTTTAACGCCCCTCAATTCTTTGTCGTTATGAAAATGTTCTTTTGTCATTTCAAGCCTCTTTTGTCATATTGTCATAGGATTCAAACAATCGACGAGTATATGCATGCTTAAATTATCGCATCAATTTCCTACCAATAGATTTAGTAATGTGTCGACAGTCCCCAGCGTTCGATCCAAAACTAGACTAGGAGTAAATTAGCAATTTATGTAGTGATTGAATGTTAAGGGAAGGAAAAATCACGTTGCTTTGAAATTAGTGATCGTAGAAAATAAGCTAAGCAGAGGTAGTTAATGGAAGCATGAGAGAGAGACGTAATCCATCACATTGGTAGGTTTCAAAATTACAGTCACAAGGAACTTCGATAAAGGAAAGAAGATGTAATGAGGTATTGCGACAACAACTAAATAGGTTTTGCAAAGCTCAGTGTACTCCCTTAGCTTGCATACATCACCACGAAATTAACCAAATGTTTCCCCGCTGTACTTTGGTAACGATGGAATTCCTAAGATATGATTTAACCACGTCGTTGGTCTTAACACCAAAGGATGAAGGGTACATGTTGACTAAAACATCCTCTTGTTACATTGGTCTTAACCGTTGTACCTGATCCTTGTTATCCCCAAAGCTTATTTATCTAATTACCTGGGTTCCATACGGCATAATCTTCCACCCTTAAGATATTTTACTCCGTCTAGTGAGTATTACTGAGCCCCTTAACACGCATGGCCTGATCCCAAAATAAGAGAAATTCTGAATACCGTCTCTCTAGAATTTTTTAATATTTATTGAACTTCAGTTGTCAACCCAAATAAGCTTTCGTACATAATCAAATTTGTCTGCCTCATTATACCTTGGGGTGGTGTCCTTACAGTTGTTGCTGAATAGTCTGCATTAGAAAATTCATATCTTTCGTTCCTGCTCCCCAAAAGATGTACAATCCAATATGAAAAATCATGATGGCCACTAAAACTTTGTTGTGGATACAAAGCATGATTCGCATGGTAAGGTTCCGAAAACCTCAAAATTGCATACTTCTCGAACCTATTGGAAGCTAACTCGTCCAGCTATCACTAGTCATGAATTCTTCCTGTGCCAAGTGATACCAGTTCCTTCCCAAAGTGATCCTTATTTCAGGTTTGTTGATAGCTCAATAACCGTATTTTTGCAATATTTTCTTCACATGACCACCCACTAACCCACTAAAATCATTCTTTAACTCATATAGATCCACATGAACCTCTCGATATTCCTTCCCAATGCTAAGGATCACAAAATCTTATTTAGAACGATCTAAATCCAGCATTACATCCTAAATGTGCGTGATCATGAACAATTTTAAGTATTATTTGCCTTCAAGTGTCCTCGAATATATGCTACCTAAAACCCATTCATGGAAATCTCTAAGTACCTGTAAATTTTGATTAATGGGTGTAGTCATCGTCGACCCAAGCACACTATAGAATTCTCTCTCACACACATCCTTGATGTGGATTGTCCAAATGGAGGTATATGAGCGTCTATGATCTAGGTCAATGATCTAAATTTCAGAACGTCCACCACACATTTGTTACTAACGACCTTGGTCACTGCCGCCTATGCATCTAAGGTAAGGGATAATGACTCATCCGTACCTAGTAGTCGTTAGCCCCATAGGTTCGCATACTTTATAGGTGCCTTAACAACACCTTCTTGGGGTAACATCCTATCTTGACCCATACATCATTATTAGATCAGTTTGTATCACATAGGCTATTAAATTGCCCAACGGGACTGAATTGCCTAACAGGACCTTTCCTACTCAATGATTATGATAAGGCATCCATGACACTGTGATAGGCTCTCAACATTCTTATTCCTGTAACTTTGCGATATACACAAAACATCCCCATGATGCACTTAGACATATGAACTCCTGGTCATATATTTATTTTACTGATCTAGCTTACCTCATAGGCATTCCTATTGCTCACAGTGATGCTAAACCTGGGCTCTGATACCATAACTATAACGCCCCCAAAAGCTAACGCTGCTTATCTTAGCTTAACCATGAATTTATTAATCTGCAGTGGAAGACTTTTGTTTTGAAGGGAGGCGTTACCGCCATTTCAGGTTGGAACAAGGCTATTTAATTTAGTAAACAATTGAAATTACCTCAGACAAGTATTTATCTCTTCATACTATTTGTTCCTCATGTGGTAACTTTGAGGTACTAATGCGAAGTATTATTGTCCTCAGATTTCAAAGAAATGGCAACCATAACCTTTCAATTACTCACCTATCATCACTGTAAGCGCTGACTGGCTAGTAATCAATAGATGTCCCTTGTTTTAGCGACTTTCCGGTTTCTCAGGAGAATTACTGTTCCCTTCTTCCCATACCTAAAACAGAGAACATGAAAACATGCGAATGATGAGCCGAATCTCAGCACGTACATTCCTATGCGGTAAAATAAGTTGTGATAAATGAGTTGGGCCGGCCGCATTTCAAACCATTTTTGCTTTACAAACAGGAGAGAGAGAATGCGTAAGTAAAATGGATCTGCTGATTGTTATCTGAAAGTGGACCCCTTGGTCGATGTACATCTTGAAACGATCATACTTTGGGTGCTCACCCCCCAGGCCGATCGAGAAGCCTGAGTTGACGCCGCGCGCGGGTATATTAGTCGGCATAAGCCTTGATAATTACTGGGCATAAGCCCTGATGATGATTGGCGGGGCCACTTGTTATGTGACAAAAATATTGCGAAATTGATTCATTAAATGAATCTTATATTAATTTTGCATTGCTGAGAACACTGTGAGTTTTTGAAGAGCACAGGCAAAGTACGTACCTGGTCTTTGAGATTCCCTCTCCTTTGTAATGAAAAATATGCGCAGGCAGCTTGAACCGACAAATGTGACCTCCTTCCTGCTTTACATATGTAATTCTCTTGTGAGTAGTGCAAGGTTATGAAATTTGTTGAGATTTCTTGATTTGATCGATAATTTGAATTCCGTGAGCCATGTGCTAATTATTAGCATATAGAAGGTTATTGACTTGACTCCACTTTGTTTTGCTTTTATCCCTGTCCCTGAATATCTTGTTTTACTAGATAATTTAAATCCCTGTCTTTTATACTATAAACACTTGTTTAATGAACGTGATAAACGTGTAATGGGGTAACGGCGTTGTCTTTACCGTATTCTTATAAGTGGTATAATTTTGTTACTTGTCCTTGCTTTGTTATATTATTATCATTATGGGTCATTGTTAGTAATGTTTATCTTTTTGATCATTTCATAATTTAAATTTTGGCCATTTTATTGTTGTCCGAATTATTAACGTGCTTGGTATAATTACTGGTTCCTTAATATAAATGACATATTTATGACAGTCTCTGCTATGGTTATAACTCTGGGACGTTCTATAATGACCTTAGTCTGGACATGAGCTCTTCTCCCGAGAACGTTACGTAATGAACTCATATAGTCACATTTTGCCAACCCTAATTTTTCCTATCATACCCATTAATATTCCTAACATACACATTTAGAATTTATGACTCTCAAAGTGTATCTCCAAAATCCATGAACTTGATCGCAAATTTTCAAATAATATGTATATTCTTCTGTAAACTTGTCACTATGTTGTTCAACCTAATGGCTCACAATAATCAAAACATTCCCGTAGTGCAGCATAAATTTATCAGAGAAATTTTTCCTCAATTTCATAACATCAAACCCGCGTGAATGCATTCATATCATAATGAACAAATTACGATACCTTAATCGTTATAATTAATCCTGAAATTATACGATTGACGTCTATCGCTTGACATGAATATCCTTACTATACTAAGTCATACAATATCAAATGCAAATTTTTAGAGTAAGGAATCAAGAATTACTCATCTCAAATTTGCTCCGGAACCCATAACTTTAATCTCCTCTTCCTGCTCCTTTTTCCTTTCTTCTTTCTCTCTCCTCTCTCCTCTTCTCCCTCTCTCTCTCTTCCTTTCTCTCTCCTCTCATCTCTCTCTCTCTTCTTTTTCTTCCCCCCCTCTAGGCGTGTGTGTGTGAGTCGCGTGATGAGCCCCCCCTTTTATACTTGCAAAAAGTAAAAAAAATCTAAGATTTTTTTTTGGGGCCGTTTGACCGCCTTTGACCGACTTTGACCGGGTTTTTTTTTTTTTTTTTGAACTTCGGATGCAAAATTTTGAAAGACATTTTTATGGTAACAGACGTTCAATTATCCCTTTGGAATTTTAATGAATTATTCTATGAGTAACCAAACTCCATCTCCAAGGCCATTCTACCGGTTCAACCTGCAATTGTACAAATACATATGAAGAAAATGCCGAATTGAAATGAGAAAATGACGGGTTGAAATGCATGGGCCCAACTTGATTAATTTGTAATTAAGATGATTCAATGTAGTTAATATGAACATTAGGGTCGGGTCGTTACATTATATTGTTGTCTGGGCTTTGACATTCCCTCCCTCAGCCCGCTATGGCCCGCTGGGTACCCTGAGATAGGTGCTTCGTGGGTTGGGTTGGCTTACCCCATCAAAAAAAGGGGGTAGTCCAATTACTTTTATGGCATGCTTGCAATCTCTCTCATTTTCTTCATTGTTGTCACCACTGGTGAGTTGATTACCACCCTAATTTCCCAACTTTGTTTGTTATTAGTTTGGATTCGTGAAGAAAGTGTTGTGATTAAAGCACCCTTGATCTGAGTCATAAATATTGTTATTGTTGCATATGATATTCAGAATATAATGTGCTAATTATTGTTTGTTCCATGCAGAAATTGAAATGGTTGAAGCAGAACATCATGGTTGGTTATACAAGAGTCCTTCTTTTAAAAGCTGCAGTTACAAGTGCAACCAAGTTTGGGGAGCATACTACGGATCTTGCAGGTGGTACCATGGTAGATATGATCGCTACTGTTACTATGGACATTAACCATTCTTGTTCCACCCTGTTAATGAAATATAAGAGCATTTTTGTATTTAAAATTTTCATATTAATTAGGGTGGAAACAAAGGGACAGTGGTTATAACCAACTCCTCAACATCCCACCCCCTCCCCTCAAGGCAAAATTAGGGGAGAATCCAACAATCCAAGCCTTGAACAAAGATAATTGTGTTGGAAAGCACTCAGAGGTTTAGCCATCAAATCTGCAAGTTGTTCTCTAGAAGAAACATGAGCATTTTGAAGAAGGCCTTCAATAATCTTGTCCCTTGTTTAATGACAGTCAATGTTGAGATGCTTTGTACGTTCATGAAAATTCGGGTTGGCGGCAATATGTTGTGTAGCTTTATTTTCACAATGCATGATGAGAGGCAATGTAGGAGGCATGCCAAAATCATGCAAGAGATGAGAGATGCCTTCAAGCTCAGAAACTATGCATGACATAGCTCTGTACTCAGCTTTCGCACTAGATTTTGATACTACCTTCTATTTTTTGGTTTTAAAGGAATCCAAAGACCGGCCTAAAAGGGTTTGTCACACAAGCAGCAGGGATCTCACATGCTTCAGCAAATTTAAGCTCGCTCACTTTTGTGACACAAGCTCACATGCTTCAGCAAATTTAAGCATATCGGGGAATATTTTAGAGGCCTTAGAAGGGTTTTCAAGGACTACGTGAGCGCTATTGACTTTATAGAATCTATCCTCCCATGGGACAACCATGCCCATGCCAAGTGCTGGTTGTTTAAAAGCAAGATCTTAACAGGGAGATTTCCACCCTGATTGTGGCCAACTCTTGAACATTCAAGAGTTGGCCACAATGAGGGTGGAAAATCTCCCTGTAAAGATCTTGCTTTTAAACAACTAGCATTTGGGTATGGTTATCCAATGGAGGATAGATTCTACAAAGCCAATAGCGCTCACACATACCTTGGAAACCCTTCTAAGGCCTCTGAAATATTCCCCGATATCCTTAAATTTGCTGAAGCATGTGAGATCCCTGCTGCTTGTGTGACAAAAGTGAGCGAGCTTAGCGCAGCCATTCAGAAGATGTTGGACACCACAGGGCCTTACCTACTCGATGTGATCGTACCACACCAAGAGCATGTGCTGCTTATGATCCCGAGTGGTGCTGCATTCAAGATAACAATAACACTCATATATTGAATGGTTCTATTGTATTGTATGTTATAATGTTTGCTATGTAATCGTGTGTGTATCATATATTTAGGCGTTGAATAAGTCTTGTATAACCATTGTGACGAATTATTAAAAATGCTATTATTATGTTTTGTTATTCGACTTTTAATTATTGTAATCCCTTTCATTAACTTTGATGGTGTAGCATTTTTTCCCCCTCTTAAGCTTTTTGTAAGTAGCCCAATTAGGAACCATATATTTTCAAGGGAACCAACTGGCGGGGTAGGAGGACTTAGTTTACTATATATCAAACTGTTGATATTTAAGTATTCCGATATTAGAGGCATTCATTTTTTTAGACCTCAAGTTATTTGAATTGAATTTTAAGTATCTCACCTATGAATTCATTATAATTTAGTCCTAAACTTATTATTACACACTTACTATTCTCGTTTTCAATTTTTTCTTTAAAAAACACGAACACTCTCTTAGTGCACCACTGTCCAGCTAGCCAACCACGGCCCACTGTGAGAGGTAATGGTAGAAACAGATGGTTTTGGCTCTTTTTAAAAAGGACAAAAATGCAAAGGAGGATGTTAAGGGTATTATAGTAATTTCAGGCCTAAATTGTAATGGATTCATAAGTGAGAGTATTTAAAAAGTAATTCAAATAACTCAAGGTCTAAAAACATTAATGTCTCTAATCTTAGGGCACTTAAATGTCAACAGTTCACTATATATCACCACATTTTATCATTACTATTATTGATGATGCATGTAGTCCTTACGTTGATAAACGACACAGGCAGAGACATACTCATCTATGAAAAATAGAAGAGTTTATAACATGTTTCTCCTTGAGTTGTGTTGAATACTTGAATACATGTTTTGAGTCATTGCTAAAAGCCTTGTACCACAATGAAATGGGACTAGAGTTTGGATACTTCATATCAAAAATGTCTAAATTTTGGTCGGTCTAAACGGTGGTACTTCTGGATACTCCTTGTGGGTCTGGTGGTAGGACTAGGTTCTGTTGGACTTACTTTGCCGATTATACAACCTTTATCTCCCACCCACAAGCCCACTGAGCTTATACCTTATCAATTGAAAGGATCCAGATTCCAGAGATAGGCCAACTTACATGGGGGGTGGATTTGAGCACTTTTTTTATCAAAATAAACCCGGAAGGGTACTAACTTTCGTTCATCTCCAAAAAATTATGCGAAGTAACACTAGTAAGTTCGAAAACAAAAGAAGGTCCATTCACAAGGCAACTTCTCTCCGGTGGGATTCTGAACTTGGAGCCTTATATTTGTTCAATGAAAACGATAATGAAGACTCAGGTCACCCTAGAAGGGGGGTGAATAGGGTGATCACAGAAATTTTAAAAACAAAATTAAAAGCAAGAAAAGAAATTAAAATGAGACAATACTCAAGGATATTTTAGCGAGGCTGGGCCTCAATCATGCTTAGGTCCACGCCTAGAATTATTCAACTCTAGGATTCAACTCTCTACTTCTTTTATTGAGGTGAACACTTGTAGTCTCTCATAGCTACTTCACTCTAGAGATCTCAAGTACTTAAATCAACCTCTTGATGTAAGTATAGGGGAGTATTGACCTCACATCAACTCCTAAGTTTACTACTTAATAAAGAATTCCTCAATACACTCATAATTTTTGATCACAATGTAATGCTCAGAATCAATTCACAAATGTATAACTCAATGTTCTTGCAACTTGCTTGGATGCTTGCTCCCCTTTATTTGGCCCCTGTTTATAGGCTTTAGTTGTCATGCACTAATTCTAACAAGAAAGGAAATTCTACTCAGAATATCTTGAAATGGCATTTCAGGCCCTTAAAATCTGGTCAGCAGATTCTGATTTGATTTTCTTGCAATCTTTGCCACGATTTGTATAGATATAAAGCTGCATAATATCTTTTCCTTGCTATTGAAAAATATTGCAGATATTCATTCTAGAATCAAGGGATAATGTTACTTAGTTTGACTCAAATCATATCATATCATTTTTACATGGTAAGTATTATGGGTTAGAAACATATTTATCATGTGAGGATAAAATCATTAAAAAAAAAAGGGGCAGCTTAATACACGAGCATCTCGTGTTTACGTAGGGTCCGGGGAAGGGCCTCACCCCAAAGGGTGAATTATAGGTAACCTAACCTGACTTTGTCAGTGGCTGATTCCAAAGCTTAAACCTGTAACCTTTTGGTCACACGGAGACAACCTTGCCATTGCTCCAAGGTTCCCCTTCAAATTTTGGATTAGCTAAATAATTTCCTTGATTAACTTCCTAATTAATGAATCATTTAAAATAACACATATCTTCCCCATAAACATCCACATTTCTTTCTTGGTATAAATGGGCTGCTTTATTATGCTCATTTCAAATTTTCCAACTATTTAAATGTCATTACCTAGATTCATTTGGTTCATAATTAATTCAATCATTTTTGTCTTTTATCAAAATATCATCCAACTTATTTTACGTTTTGGAGTGACTCAACAATCTCTCCTTTTTTGATAAAAACAAAATCTAACTTGAACAATTAAAATGCTTACAGTGATCTTACCATTTGAAATTACCAATTCATCTTTCTCCCCCCTTTTGTATTTCATTAAAAAGGTAAGATATGAAGGATTGTATAATGTCATTATGGATTAACAGCATGATTCCATATTAATGTAACACTCATAAATATAAAAATGAAGTTATATGTCAATAATTCTTCGGAGACATTAATATATTAGAATGCCAATATTTCAAAACTCTTTATGTCTCCCCCTTTCAAAAATGATTGAACTATATGATGCTTTATCATATGTAATCAAGCTATTTTCTCCTCCCTTCGATGCAATAATTAGAACATACAAATTGAGGATAGAAACAAGAGATAAGTACCATTAGCGATTATATCTCCCCCTTAATTCATGCCTGCATCATATAACACAATTTATACACTAGTGGCATATTTTCCCCCTACAGAAATAATTTAAGCATATAATATCAATCTTGGGGACATGGGTTAACCCGAATGTAGAGGATATGAAAAGATACCACAATTCAAATTATTTGTCTCCCCCTTCCTAAATTAATTATAAGAAATATAAAAGTGCAAACAATCTAGGAACTAGATGGGAATTCTCATTATATTTTCCCTTTCTTAAAATATATAAAAGTGCAAACAATCTAGGATAAATTATATTTTCCCTTTCTTAAAATAGTTATCCAGGAAGACTCAAAGAGCGTGTGAATTCTCATAGACAAAGAATCATATTAGTTTATCCAAGCATGCATAATAGAGCCAAGATCTAGTGTGTTAAAAAAATATTATGTACGTATACAAATGTTAGAGCTTCATTTTATTATTATTATTTTTTTTTTGTCAGTAGTTGAGCAAGAACATGATGGCTAGGAACTATAAAGATTGAATTCGAACTCTTTAGGTTAGGACTTGGAAAGGACCTTGTCAATATTTTCTCAATTTCTAAATAGAAAGGTGTGAGATAGAAATTTGTTCAACTTGATTTTGAGATGAAGAAGAGGTGGTCACCCTTTATTTATGCATGTGTAATGGCGGCATAACAAAGGACAAAGAAGATCAAAAAATCCGAAAATATTGACTTCACCATGAAATTCAATATGATTTTCTCTAAGATTAGAACAGTGAAAAGATAAATCAAGATTGCATTTGTCCTTTGTTTGTAAAACTTTTGCCAGAAGCAAGATCTTCAATTATTTGCTTACCTTTTTTTTTTTGGGTTGCTCAGTCATCAAGTACTCTTACAAAATAAACTTAAACATTTCTCAAAGAATTTTTGGAAAATTTGGGTCTCTTAGTGTCTACCATATTAAGTGGTCTTGCTCCCTTTGGAATCCAAATCTGAAAAATCATTGAAGGTGGCTTTCCAAGTGGACATGAGTGTGCAATATGACCTATTTTAGAACAATAATTACATGTTCTAACATTCTTTTTATATGGAGTAGACTTAGCAAAGAAATTCTTATAGGTATTCTTTTTGTTGGAGTGATTATATCAAATTCTGATGTATGTGTGGGTGGTAAGTGATCCAAATCACCAAATCAAACTCAAACTCAAAAACAAACCAAAGTGAAAAGAGAAATGAAAGATGGATGGAATGGAAGAAGATCTTCAACACACAAAAAAAAGGATAGAACAAGATCTTGCAATTGAGATAATCCTTCACGGAGCCACTCAATGGCTTGATCTTGGGCTAATTCTCTTGTCTTAACCGAGGAATCACTCCAATGGAGAAGATAGAGAACCTAGAACACCACTTGAATTTGCCACAATTCAAGATATAGAACTAGGAATTTTAGATACACTTTTGAGAAACACACTCAAAGTACTTGTATTGCTTTTGGAATTGGAGTACAAGCTGAATGACAAGCATCACACGCCCCTCATACAAACCTCCTTTAGTCTTAAAGGAGGTTTTCCATTCATCACCTTCAAAGATCCGGACTTGATAGTAGCCACTTCGTAAATCAATC